>VOPJ01000668.1:0-10561 GCA_014673585.1 Semibalanus balanoides
ACGCGGTGGTTGGTGTGGGTGAAGACGGCGTGAATCAGGCGGCAGACGGCTGGCTGTCTCCGGCGATAATACCACAATGCAGTGTGGCGTCCGGGCTCCGGCCGACGGGGATCGATCATTGTTTTGATCCTATAGGACCGGCGATAGCAGCCAACAATGGGTGTGACGGCCGCCACATTGTATATTCTGTCCAGAATGCAGCATTTGTTTTGTGTTCGTTCTGAAAAGCCACCGTGCAATCTCAAAATTTTCCGAAGTAACAGCAGTCTAATGATCAGTACAACACAGGAGAGGCATTCCACATTTCGAGCAGTCGAAAACACCCTCATCCATCACTTTTTGTTCAAAATTGGTGTACAGTGTTATCTTGGGTCCTGAATTCAGCTGTGACAATATTACCTCGATCTGACGACCAGTTCTCGAGTTATAGCGTCGGACATTTTCGCAAGGTGATACTGCAGAGGTATTTTTGGAGGCCGAAAAAGTGCATTTGATTTACCCAAATGTTAAAAGGACTTGTACCCATGTCTAAATTACAATGAGACGAAGATTCGATTTCGTTTTTTTACGTGACCTTAAATGACCTTGAGCCCATGACCTCGTGATCTTTTTTTGATGACCTCGTGTGACTTCGGGTGCACATCTGATTTCATTTTTGCACTTATCAAAATACTTGTCAGTTGTCAGTATATTGCCGAACAAGAAACAACGCAACAAATGTAAAAAATGTGTTTTTCCTCTAATTTCCACATTTTCCATCTATATAATAGTGCGTGTTTTCGAATTACTCCCAAGGGAGAGGGGTAACGGGCAGATATCTGCGAAGCTATTAAACCGATTTGGACGGAGTTTTCACCATTCGATCTCCGCGTGGACTAAAGCGGTGCCGTGTTTAATTTTATCGACTTTGGTCTAAATCGCAAGTGGACCGAAATTGGACCAAAACCATGAAAACTCACCAAAAATCGTTGCAGACGTCATGCTCCGAACCTATGGGACCGATTTGGGCGGTATCTACACTAATCGATCGGGCGTGGTCCAAAACGAAGGACATATTAGTTATATCTACTTTGGTTCAATCTAAGTGGACCAAATTGGACCCAAAACGCTACAAATCGTTGCAGACGACTCACGACGTCATGCTCAGAACCTATGGGACCGATTTAAATAGAGTCTTCACCAATCGATCTGGCGTGGTCCAAAACAGTGCCTTATGAAGTTGTATCAACTTCGATCGAATCTAAGTAGACCAAATTGGAGCAAAACTATCAGTTTTGTCGGTTTCGGTCCATTCTGGTCCATTTAAATTGGACCAAACTAGGTAAAACTCAGTCATCACGGCCCTGTTTTGGACCATGCTGGATCGAATGGTGAAGATCCCGTCCAAATCGGCCCCATATGTTCGGAGCATGACGTCGTCTGCAACGATTTTTGGCGGTTTTGGACAAATTTGGTCCACTTTGATAGGATCAAATTGGATAAAACTCAGAACAGCACCGTTTTGGGCTACGCCGGATCGAATGGTGAAGAGTGAAGACCCCGCCCAAATTGGTCCTGTAGGTTCGGAGCATGACATGAGGTGTACCCGGGGTCACGCGAGGTTAACGAAAAAAGGTAATGAGGTCACAGGGTCAATGTCATTCAAGGTCACGCAAAAATAATAATAAAATATATCCGTTTCATTGCAAATTCAACCATGTAAGTTTTTTGGACATTTGGTTAAGTGAAATGCGTTATTTTGGCAACCAAAAACACCTCTTCAGCATGACCTTGCAAAATCCCCGAGGCTATAGCTAAAAAACCTGAGACCAGATCGCACTAATATTGCCACAGCTGAATTCAGGACCCAAGATAACCATATAAATTAACTTGGAGCAAAAAGGGAGAGATGAGAGTGTAATTTGGGATACAAAATGGTCGAAATGTCATGGAATGCACCAGGAAAGTCTCGGGAAAACAATGATTGAACGGTCAACTATTATGAATAGGTTTTGTGTTAGCAGCATCCAAATGTGCAGCACAGATTCTGCAGCTGTATATCGTAGGTTAGGACATATTCCTTGTTTCAGAGGTAAGCGCTATAACCTGGTGAAGTGGTCAACTTGCGAATAGCGACTTTGTCATGCGTCACCTTTCAATTTCTTATGTAATACGACATTTGACGCAACATTCCTTTGAGAACACGCATGACTGAAAAGAGCAGCATTAAAAACATGAAAACATAACATTTTTCGCAGGATTTGGCTATAAGGTTGCTCACATGCTCAGTGAGTTTCTTACTTGAAGGACGCGGCAGGGGTTCCGCACTGTCTTTTTATATGCGAATAATGCAAATAATATGCTTGGATGTTTGAATGAAATAACACAGATTTCTCGTAGACTCGGGCGCGTTTCTCGGGCGCTGCTTTTAGTTCTCCATTGGCATAGACGGTGGATATGTACTATGCAGTGATCATGAGGTAACAACACTGACATTGACAGAGATTGTTGAAAGGATACAAGAAGGAGCAGTTCAATTTTAAACCCTGCAATGTTGTTTCCGTTGGGCCAGGACTAGAGAAATCAATGATTCCTCTAGTCCTGGCCCAAGACGATAAATCTGTTTGGTCCGGCCAAATACTTCGGCCGTAGGATACGCCATTAGAATGGCGATACAATAAGGCGCCTCAGGAGACAAATTGTTATCCAGAGCAGACATTGTCAGCTTAGTTACAGTCGGCAAAGGAAATGTCCGGCCATTAATACACAATCGCTCCTGGTGGAACACTCTGGTCCCCGTAATACTAATGTACGAATCCTTAAAAGGAAATAGTCCACAATTCACATGGGTTTTTTGACTGAGATAGCAGTTTGTAATTGCCGTGTTGAAAAACGCCCTACTGCAATTTTCTGGCTGAAGGGCTATCCAGCCGAATATATTTGAATTTTTTGTCGAAGGTTGTGGGCCTCACACACCTGGGCAGAGGCTAATACAGTAAACTTACGCGACATACCATTCAAATCTGATTGGCTGAGCCACGTTATGACGTTGCGGAGAGTACGGCATATAGTTTTGGATTTTCTTTTAATAATTTACGTCCATTCTGTCCTGAGCATCGGCGCGATGTATGGCTATTTTTGACATAATAATTTTATGAAAGGAAGTTGTATTTGGAAGTAATATAATCGAAATTGTGCTTTGAAAAAACAACTCCTAAGGTGAACTATTTCCTTTCCTTTAACGAGTGATGTTATTTGTTAACCAATATGTAGGTACACTGAACGAGAACACCCTTTATGCATCGAGTCGTAAAGAATTGTACTGTGACGAGATTGACGAACCCTGATAGACCGAACAAGTAGGGAACAAGTAAAGAAACCCCGTAGACAGAACACAGAATACGTCTTAAAGCCAGGCTAGCATATTATAATATATCACAATAATTAAATCCATATGAAATATCTAAAGCGTGTACCAAAACGGGCTCTTGGGCATGTCAAAGTTTTACCATTTGGCTATTTTCGGAAGCAATCACAACACGATGCATCGAAAGAATGCACTTAAACAGGCGATAGATAGACCGTCAGACTCTTAGATCTTGTCACAAATGGCCCTGGTCCCAGCATTGTGAGACAGAGTTCCAAGGCATGAGGTCAGAGGTCATGCACTAAATATATTTATTGTAATTTTCGAGTGTTTTAAAATTAGCATTCATTATGAAAATCCCCGTAGGGCTCCAGTTGAAGAAAAAGTCGAAATCCGACGAAAAAAATGGGTTGGCTAGCCAAATTTTGTTTTGCCCCCCTCCCCCAACTTTGAAATCGTTCCCGGGCCTAAGGCAACGGTTCGCCTGCAGCTTCAGGCCCGACGGGACATGGTTGTCGGGGCAAACTGATAGTGAACACTGCCTTACCATACCACATTCGTTATACATTGCTTTTGTTCATCCGTCATCCGCTGTGATTGAAATCACCGTCAGTTTTCCAAACGTAAGGTGTGCTTTGCATGACTGAACTGGGTACAATGTTGCCAAATGGTTTTACCGTATGGTAGAACAGAAGACACTAGACTCTTACTTTATAACTGAGTTGCATCACATCGGAAGGCCATGCTTTGCATAACGAGGGATTAACGATCGTTCAGTTTAAGCGGGATGCTCTCACTTTGGGAGTAACTCGTATGGGAACGCAGCATAATGCACAAGCACATGGGGCAAATCATTGTTACCAGCACAATGAGCATGAACGTCACTACCACAGGGACACAAGTGACATTGTCCCTAGTAATTTTCCGCCTCCCCTTAATATACGGTCTCATGTCTCATGTTAAAGTACACGTCGTTCCACCTGGATTTGTCCCTAGTAATTTGCAGATCGTGACGACGCTCTTGACAATGCAGTGGGGAGGAATTATTCACATGGTAATTGGTAGGTTCGGAATACGGATGGCGTGGCGTGACCAACACATGGGATCAATGTGGTATGACCCGACCTTTTCCATACGCTGGCGAGTGGCGATGTGAACTGCTAATATGGTGCCCACAGCCACACATGGTTTTGGAAGACGTTATTGCATGGTTACCGTCCCGCACCCTTCCCTAGCGGCGGCGTCACGGGTTTCGCTCAGGTGGTGGCAAAGGCCGCCCTATGTTGCACAGTCAGAAGCAGATCTAGGCTTTCAAGGTTATGTGTGGCAGAAATTTCGCTCGGCAAAGAATGTCGTAGTCACAAGCAGGTTGCGTATTTAGCCCTTCAAGGGCGAGATACCCCAACACATGAGGGCGCCGTCAGCGACAAAGTTGTTGAGGTGGGGGCTGGGGAGAGAGTAAGCGAAAAGTTGGGTAAGCGGAGGGAAAAATAAACTTGCCCATTTTGTACCAACCGTAGATCCGCCATTAGCGGAACAAATCCAGAACGTTGACTTGAAAAGCAATATTTAAATTGGATGGAGGCCCATATTTCAGGGGGGGGGGCAATGCTACTCCAGTTTCACGACAGGGGTGGCAGTCTGCCACCCCTGCCCCTAGCAAATCTTATTCGGAATCGTACCGATTCCGAATCCAAGGCCGCTTATTATATTATGAAACAAAATACGAAGCCGGTGGTTTTGACGTTCCAAGTCACGAAGCCGAAGTCAAATTGTCACATCTTCCGAATTGGCAATCAAGCAGCACACAGCCATCGAGACCGAAGAGCATACCTAGCAGAGTCCCCTTGGACTACCCAGAAGTGCAGCAAGGGAGAGGGGGCAAAGAGGGCAATTGACCCCTACCCTTTCGGGTCACAGGGGGACCCACCGAGATTTGCCAAGATACCATTTGTAATAAGCTAAATGGCTTTCAAAAAGTCCACAGAGGAGCCAGCGAGCCAGGCGAAGGATCGCTCTGGTGCGTGTCAATAGTAAAGGGCCTCAGAACCCACCCAGGGCCACCGAAAATGCTCAGGGGCCTCTCGAGCATGTCCAGGGGCCCATTGAGCCCACTTCGGGGCCCAATACCTGTCCAGAGGCCTCTTGCGCATGTCCAGGGGTCCATGAGCCCACTCAGGGGCAGGGGCGCAGCCACGGATTTCCGCGACAGGGGGGGGGGGGGCACACCAAAGTGACTCCCTAGCATTAGTGATGGCTCCCTAAAAAAAAGTGAATTTGCTTAGTTTCACTCATTTTTTACTCTGCATTGAACACCCAGGGCCGATACGGCAGCTCGCTAACTTCAGCTCCTAGTTTGCATCACCCTTGCCATTTACCTGTCATACTGCATTCTCCATCATTGTAACGTGCTTTTCCATCCGTTTTGTCTCTTTCAACGCTTGGGAAGGGGCCCTTTTGAGGCGCTGCTCTCCCCCTGGACGAACTTTTTGCTATGTGCCTGGTTCAGGGGCCTCTATGAGGGTCCTGGTGCAATCCAGCTCATCAAACGTTGAATAAAACATAAAAAGGGGCCTCAAAACATAAAGTGGCCGAAATCCTTTTTTTAATATCCAAGGGTGTTCTTTGGGGGAGGGGGCACCAAGACTAGCAATAATTCCCCCCCCCCCCCACTTCTGAAGGTCTGGCTGCGCCCCTGCTAGTACCTAATGTCCATGATTTTGCATTCGCATTCGCATTCGCATTCAATACGTATTCGGCCGACGCCCTCCAGATATCGTCAAAATGTACCCACTAGGTTCTCCATGACGTCTACACCTCATATCCGCAATATTACTTGGGCAGCCACTCAGCCCGTTATCAATTTTGAGGCGATATCTGAGGGGTCGCCGAATACGTATTTGAATGCGAATGCGAATGCGAATGCAAAATCATGGACATCTCCGTTAGTACCTAAGTGGTTTTACAGTTTACTAGAGAAATTATAGTTCCTAAACCGCGTGTCAAAAGGGTCAGAACGGCAAAATGACCCAGAAGAAATCTAGTCCAAATGAGAGAAATCTTGAGTTCGAAAGCATTTCTATATGAAAGGCTTAGGTAATGAACGACGAAGAATTGACAAAAATGGTATTTACAGTAGCATGATAAAATTGCATTATTTATACTTCGACGATGAAAGGCTGGAATGAATTGAGGGGCGGCAAAAGATAAGTTGATAACACAGATAATAAAATGCTTACCATTTGGAGGAACGAGGAGCACGAATCTCGGGTGGTTCTCGTAGGATAAGGCATTGACAAACGGCCTCTTCAACTTTCAAGCAGATTTGTGAGGATGATACGTGATAACAGCCAGGCTATTGAGGTGCCGATCTTCTTCACACATATAAGTAAGGGAAAGATAAAAATGCAAAATACATGAATATCTAAGCGCACCGTAAATTTTGAAGGGAACGTAACAGGTCAAACAAATATTTTCTGCTTCTGCTAGTGTCGCCTGGCAGTTGCTTCATCAAACAATACTTACTATTCATCCACTAGATGTCACTCATAACCACGCAGCCTGAGCTATTATGCTGCCGTACTGCCGTGGACTCTACCAGTCATCAGAAGTCAAATTAGTCTAGGTTAAGTGGCTGGGTGATTTCAGTTCACCTGCTAATGAAGGTATTTCTGAGTCATTGAGACGTTTCGTCATCAAGTGGAACGATAGTATTGCAATTTGCACCGTTATGCCAGTATTTCTTCACACATGACATCCCACGTGCTTCCAACAGCATGATTCTATGAATAATAACTTTCAGTCAATCTCTTAATTTGTGGTAATAAATAAAGATCCAGTGTTCTCTGATTAGGTTTCACTACACTTGGCCTAAAAACTTACAAATTTTGCACAATTTCAAATATAAATTTACAAACAAATAACTGTTCTTTTCTGAAATAGAGAATATGCAGTGCTTTAGACTTCTAAATCACTTGACCACAAAATTATCCGCTTTTCACGATGCAGCTGCGGCCATTGTGGCGTATGCCAATGTTAATATATAATACTGTACCCCTATAAGGCTTGATATTGTATTTGGTGTTTGCAATTTTGTTAGGCGTTAAATCAAGCTAAAAATGGCATAAACATTGCACAAATCAGGTGTTGGCACTAGCCATCCTGCAACAAGGAGCAGCTTCTTTGTCAGAGGGATCAGAGGTTGAGGTGAGTTAAACAGGCGAGTCAAAGATGACACAGCACCGAAAAGGGTTAGCTCATAAACACTCATATAATTTACTTCTTTGTTAAAGCATATTTAACTTAAAGCAATGGAAATAAGTTTGACTGGTCCTGGGGATGTGTAGCCTCAGGTAGGCCCAAGAGGCTCTTTGTTGTACTGTGGCTACTATTTAATATCTTGGTCTCGGTCTACGCTTTCCTTGACCTGTTTGGTTTCCTTGTCCCCACCCACTGCATGAGGAGGGTAAGGAAACCTTTTAGGACAGAGACATGCCAAATCCCCATAGGAGATTGTTCACTGGAGAGACATGCAGGTGAGGGAGTTGGAATAGTGTGTCTGCTGAGAGATGGGCAGAAAACGGATGAATGGTTTGAGTCGTGACTAAGGGAGCAACTCAATATGATGTTGAATGGTAACTGCTAGTGAAGCAAGTGCTTTTTTTTAGAGAATTGAGTTTTTCTGTACCTACCCATTAACTTCATCTCCAATGTCCTACACCATTCTGTTTTTTTTTTATTCTAGTCCTATTTGGTTTCCTAATGAAAATGTTAAATGATTTCCCAGGATCATGGAAATTGTCTAGGATCACATTCAGTATGTGGAAAATGAAAAATTGTCTATATGATAAATTTCAATCTTCAGACATGTCTGGACATCATACTTTCCATGCTATCAGAATGCAATGCAGACGATACTGACACACTGCTTTCGTTTATCAGTATTATTTATATTATGATGGTATCATAATGAGCTAGGGCTTTCATGTAAAAGCATTAACTGAGCATTAACTGCTGTAACCCTGGACTCATCCTTACCTCAAGTTCTGTAAATGTCCATAAAACCTGCATAGATACAGCCGACCTGTGATTGGGCATTTACCCTAATGTTGATGTCCTGTGCCTCAGTTTTCCCAATTGAACTTCAACATTATCTTTACATATCCTGACTTGAATGGTGACCATTTATATCTTAAAAGATTGAAATAAGATCCACTCTTAGTCTTAAATACAACTAAGTAAGAACATACCCTAAGTTCTAACCTACCCTCATAAGCCAAACTGTCAAGATTATTTGCCATATTTGTTGCACTTTTGTACTCTTTGTAACAACCAGGCACCAGCCATCTCTCATATGCTGGAGATCAGGCTTACACACAGTACTCCTGACGTAGTATAGTGTATGCACAATAAGGTTTTGTTATAATTTCCTCACTTTGGTAAGACATATTTATATTGATGGCCCTAATAATTATATGTGCTCTTTCTCTAGTTTCTATGACCTGGTCTGATGCTGATTGTCTTTTGTTTACCATGACATCTAAAACTTTCTTTTTCCAATTTGCTTTCAGTTCTGTCCACCTGTTTCTTATATATTTATACTGCAAACTCATGCAACATGGATAATCTTGCATTCACTTGAATCATTTTGTATGCTATGTTTCTGACCACTTAGTTATCTTGTCTAGATATGATTGAAAAACAACTTGGTTGTATTTGCCCCAAATAACATTAAAATCTGCTTTATCTTTGGCAAGTTCAAGGGTTTTCTAGTTACATCGTTCTTGATTGCTTTACTACATATGATCAACAGCAGAGAGCAGACGATCCTGGACTGAAGCATGTAAGACTCCACTGAGAACATCCTTCTATTCCATTTGCATTCAGTTTAGTATAATCCTTTGCCAACATCCTGGAAGCCATAATTCTATCCAATCCAATATCTTGCCCAATCCCATTCATTTTCATTTGTGACCACAGTCTTATGGTAATGGTAAGCCAAGGTTGTTAACCATTTCTCCTGTCTCATTTGTGCTTTTGGTGATTATGTCCACTTAAATTAGATTTACCCTACCATTGAAGGTTTTCCAGATCTTAGGGACATCTAAACCTGCAAGCTCATTGTTCCAATCTATCATTTTGAGCACATTTATAATGCCATCAAAGTCAGCCTGGGTCAAATTTGGCTTCATACCAAGGCTTTCTCTGATTTATAATGTCTGGCTTCTGATGATACATTTATTTGTACCATATTGTAAACTGTAATGACCTTTTCCCAGACCTTACTCACCTTGATCTTGTATCCTTCACCTTAAGTAGGCTTGGGGCATGCACAACTGTTGAAGACAGAGGTCTATAAGGTGTGGGACAGGACATCACAGCACCTCACTGTTCTGTGTTGACAGGCTGTCATGTCGGGCCGGTGGCTGGCCGTGTGTCGGGCTGGGGTGTCGGGTCGGAGTGTGCTGCTCTACCCTGGTCCCGTCTCGGCCGCTCTGCGCCGCCGACTGGGGCCCAGCTGGCCGCTGTGCCGGTCGCCGGACATGCTGCTGCTGGTAACGGCCTCCTCGGCACACCGCCAGCTGCACCTCGGCCGCCGCCTGGACGAGAAGGAGCTGCACAAGCGCTCCTCCAAGGTGGAGGAGTCGGTCGAGTCGCTGCGGGACCAGCTGAAGGACTCCAAGAGCCCGCTGCCGCCGCCGCCATCGCCGACTCCGGAGCGCGTGCCGCCCGTGATGGTACCGGAGAAAGTGACAGAAGAGTCGTCTGTGACAAAGCCGGTAAAAGAGGCGGCCGTGGTTGTGAAGGAGCCGCCACGTAGGTCGCTCGGGGCACGGTTCATGGATGAGGTGAGGCATTACTATCATGGCTTCAAGCTGCTCTTCATCAACATCAACATCTCGCGGAAGTTGATCTGGCGGGTGTTGAACGGAGACAACTTATCCCGTCGAGAAAATCGACAGGTGAGGATGGAGATTTGACCAACTAGTCAAAACCAACTAGTCTTACATGATAACAGTAGTATTGGCATTGATGTTGTATTTCTGGTCATGGTAGTGTCGCTCGCATTCCTTTTGTGTTGCCCGATAACATTTGCCAGCTATATCATATTTGTGGAGTTCATACTCGCCACAACGTGACGTGGTGTTCATCAACGCCACAACACAACGCCACTGAGTGGTTTAACATTATGATGCATACTTGGCAAATGCCAGG
>VOPJ01000669.1:0-36303 GCA_014673585.1 Semibalanus balanoides
TTAAAACATTTCGCACAAAATAATCCATCGTGAAAACGGCTAATATGAGCTACTTAGGTCACCGCTTGACCTCTACCTGAGGACAAATTTCAACGTTGATTAACACGAATGATATTTAAAGCCATGGGTGTCGTTTTCTATAGGCCTGGTAGAGCCCGAGCCCTACCAATAACTTAACATTTTAACATTAGGCCTATCGTGTTGCATGGTAAGAATGACATTGAAATCTATTAAGTTAGCATTGGGTCCCTACCAATCATTTTCAGAAAATGTCGCCCTTGTTTGAAGCGCTTAGAGGAGACGAAAACGACGCCAAAATGTTGCCTTGACTTTCTTGGTTAATAATTTATTTGTAAAAAAGCTTTGTCAGAAAATAGCCATTTGATCTTTGATGACCTCGGGAGCTTGAACTATTGACCTGAACTAAAATGTGATGACGCTCATGGCGATTGCATGTTTCAAGAGCTTTCGATCTTTTATTCTGTTTGTTCCTAGCTATCACTTCTTCCGATATATTTGGGGTCTTCTGGAGCAAAGTCCTAAAGCAAGAAAATCTTACATTTGATGACCCCTAGTGACCTCAACGTTGGCCTAAGTAAAAACATAACCAAATAGTTTCACAATTTCATTTCACGAGCTTGCAAAAAGTATTTTTGGTTTTTGTCTACGCCCCATAGGAGCCGAGTTCGAGAGAGGCGTCGAAACGCCCCCCCCCACACACCCAGCACGCCCCCCCCCCCACCCCCACCCAGCACGGCTCAGGTGGAGCTGAAGCACCGGGATGGCCGCAGCTTAAACTATGCAACACTTTATACAGGTCCTTATCGTTAGCTCGTAGAATAAAATGAAAATATTTTGCAAACGCTTACCAGAAATAGGCACATATTTGGACTATGCCCCAGTAACACCTTTCGAGTTTCGTTTATGTAATTATTCGATATAAATGTGCGATATAACGATAAAAATAATAACGTCAGACTGTCTCGCACCATCTCATTGTTACACATTTCATATTTGCATGATACATACATTTTTTTTCTTCTCAAATACAAATTAAGACTCAACGACACCAGACACCCAAGTATATTAGACGCAGCAGCGTAGCTAGGATTTAGCTCCGGGGGGTCCACACCAGTATTGGGGCCCACTGTGTGTGCTTGGGCCCACACAATGTATGGACCATACTTTTCCAATGCGTTTATGTGTAAAACTATGGAACTCTACTTAAACCGATTTGCGTCGGGGGGGGGGGGGCTAAAGCGACGTTTTTCGCGTATAGTTTATTTTTAATATTCAACCTAGAATAGTTAAACTTGTTGACTTTTACTAATATTTCATTGCACATCGAATGGTGTGTTTTAAACGTTGCATTAGGAGAGGGTCCAGGACCGGTTTTAGGGGGTATGCTCGGCAGTTTTGACCCAGAACCTTTTCATGGTTAATTAATTGCAGAGAGTTGTTTATTTTAGCAAAGTATTAGCAACAAAGGTATCGGTACATAAATGAGTGACGGCTTTCACGAAACTTCGAAATAGTGATAAGAAACATATGTTTGTTTAATTCATTTTTTTCTCGAAATGATGTATATATATATATATATATATATGAATAAATATATATATATATATATATAAAATATAAATATATATATATAAATAAATATATATATATATATATATATATAAAATGTATATATATATATATATATACTATATATATGGTATATATATATATATATATATATATATATATATATATAATAAATATAAATATTCCTTCAGCATGACCATTGAAAGTTATTAGCATGTCAACATTTTCAAGCTTTTTGTGAGTTTTAACAATCATCCACTCAACCGTTGACCCCAGGCGCATTGAAATAATCGAAGCCATACACATCCGTGACTTCACACCCATCATCAACACACAGAAGAACCAGCGACTTGAAAAACTCGCACTCTGGGGAACAAAACAACAGACGGTGCACACCCGACATGCACAACACACACACGATTCTGACCAAGACTCATGTGTTTTGTATAGTGATGAAGATGACGCATAGAGTTGTCAGTGCTCTGAATAATGTATGTATTACATACATTGTTCGGAGCACAGTCAACTCTATGAGTCATACATTATATCTATGTTTGTACATTTATGTGTATGCATTTTGATATGCAGCGCGGTGTTAAAACATGCTGTTCGTAAGTGTGATCTAAAACTATCGCTCGTGATTTGTAAACTTGTTTTTGGTTTTACCGAAATGTATTATTTGTAGAAAAACCGATAGGAGCGGACTCACTGTAACCACTTTGTTAACCTTGAAAATGAGTGCTGTAATAATGCATTCGAAACGCGTCGGTTGAAGATATTTATAAACGATTTACAGAAGCTAGGTTCCTTCTGCTTTTCTTAGTATATCTAAATGATTTGAAAGAAACAGATAAATTAAGTTAATTAAAACTCACAAAAAAGCTTGCAAAATTGTGACAACGCTATAAACTTTCAAGGTCTATGCCTGAAGAAGATTTTACTTGCCAACCTTCTTATATATAGTATATATATATATATATATATAATAATTATATAGTATATATATAAATATATATATATAATATAATATAGGTATATATATAACTATATATATATACATATTATATTACCCGTTCAGAGATTCAGGAACCCGAACATATATAAGAGAAAAGACATGCATAATGCATATGTTTGAAAATGTCAGGTCGCTATCTTAATATTTATGATCTAAAAGTTCAGTCAGATGTTAACCTTCCATTAAAAATATATATGTTGAAAAATTCAAATTCATTAAAAAACACATTATATCAATCCAATTATTTCATTATCACGTCATCTTTGGCCCTTTCCGATGATCCGGATGCAATTTGTAGTAAGTGACCTTTTGAAAGGCTCCTGCAAGGTCACAAGCACTTTTCTATCAATGACTCGTGACAGGATGACGGTAAAGACTCTCAGGTGGTGCAAAAACGTTTGTCTCGTCAAACCGCATCTTTTCTTATGCAACTTGACCGACTAAGGTCACATTGACCTTGACCTTGACCCAGTGTCAAAAGAGAGGCCTATATCTCCATTTTTATGAACTTAGAAGTAATGTTCCATGAAAACTCTGACGGTATTTTTTTTTTGTCTGCGGGTGCAAAAGGCTGGCAAGCACACAAATAGACTGAGACTTGACTTTCCGAACAACGGCCGGAACGTGACATGATGCAACACTAATTGTAAGGCGGAACCTCCAAACTCCTATAACATGCAAACAATTTGCTGTGATATGTAGGAAAAGAAAGCTGGTACTTTCCAAAAACTAAACCAGAAACTTTTTAAATCCTCAAAAAGTTTTTGCGTATTGAGGTTGCAACTCCGCCATTGATACCATCGTCATTGAGTCCATGGATAACACCGGGACACTAAAACACGTTATACACAAACGGCAGCACTTTATACTGGGACTTTAAGCCTCCATGTCTCCCATATGCATACACATACACAGGTACCATATAAATACGACCGGAGAAATTCGGTTTCGGCGTAGCGAGAAGTACCTATTGTACAGGGATCACCGATGTGGTATGAACACATAGACCACAAATAGACACAAACAGGTCGGACTGATGAACTGTACAGGATGTACGAGTTACGACTGATTCAAGACGATATCTCTACGGGATATACGACTGACGATTCATCGACTTTCCACATAATAATATACGCAAACATTGGCATATATGAAAATAGTTTGTGTAGAGACGCGTATAAAAAAATACGCAAATATCACTGGTATACGCATTAAACAGTTGTTTACACTGCTGGCGTACAATTTGTTCCGCAAACTTAGATCATGGAACTACTTTTCTCACGCTGCCTTTACCGCGCACTGCAGGGGGTTCGCGCCGAACACGAACTGCAGGGGGGTTGATTTCCGCCCCCCGTGAGATTCCAAAACCACGCAACTAGCGACAAGCGAAAAACGGCATTAGATTTGCTCAGGAAGCTCGTATCGAATATTTCAGTTTTTCTGGATCAGGTCACAATTGAGGTCCACGTGGTCACAAATGGTAGATTTTCGGTTTTAGGACATTAGTACTCGTTTTTCAGAAACCGGGATTATCTCGGACACTATGATAGTAGGACAAACACAATTTGAGAGGCGAATCGAATAGCTACTTGAACATTTGCAATCGCAATGTATGCCAAAATGATCTCAGATCAATAGTTCAGCTCCAGAGTCCCAATGAAAGGGTGAAATACTGTTTTTACAGCAATGCGTTTTCGTGAATATGCATGTTACCTAAGAAAGAATAGGGAAATCTTTTGACGCCATTCGTGTTATTGTCTCTATCATTTGATGCACTTGAAAACTATACACGGTGACTGGAAGGGTCATTAAAAATTATACCTCAGCAAGGTCATTTGGTGCCCAAGTAGTGTCATGTTGCATATGGCGGCAACGCGGCTTAGACGAGACGAACACATTGGTGGTCAACTAATGTCTTATTCTCTTTTCTGATCAAGAGTTTTTAGCAATATCAAATTGCTGACCTCAGATATCAATGACTTGTAGAATACTGAGCAACAATGCACCTTGATCATTCAGAAATGAGCTAAAAATAGCATGATTCTGAAAGAATTTTCTCTGACCATGAATGTTTACTGACAAGGGGAAGCATTTGTTTATTTCCCATTCACTTAATATGGGAGTCAGAAATTGACTGACCTTTGGGTCACCGATACAATAAAAGTCGGAGAATAGCGAATTGTAAGTACTGATATTACTTATGAAGTCTGCAGTTTCAAAACTTTCGAAAAAAAGACTGTGGCTTTGGCACGAACGCAACATTTTTTTGAAGGTGAGGTAGCTGAATGGACTGTGATGACTGAGATGACCTGAGAGTCAAAATTTTCAAAGTGTGGTACATTGATGCCCAAAGTGGTACGAAATTGGGGCGCTTGGCGCGCCGCCGTTTTTTCCGCTACTCCTGAAAAACCTGAGGGGGGGGGGCGGAAATCAACCCCCCCTGCAGTGCGCGGGTTAACCAGGGGTTACATTTTATAATTGACCAAAATTGGTCTATATTGATATGTTGCGAGCCACATTGATGAGAGAAACACGATGGTGTCAACACTATTCTCATACATCTCATATTTGGGTTTGCATTTTAAATGTCCTATTCAACCGTGCAGAATATGAGTAAGAAAAAAAAATGCTATTCTGCACGGTAGAGGTAGAAGGCTCTTTCATTTAGGGGATTTAACATTTTTTGACAACGGTATGAGAAATACCTCCCTGAACTCTGCTGGTTATGACTGCCAGTCTCGGTGTCAAACAATATTTGGCACTCGAACTTTGGGTCTCGTGCCAAATATTTTTGGCAGCCGGTCCTGGCAGTCATTTCCCAGCACTCGTTTCAATAATATATATATAATATATATAATATTAATATATATATATATAAAACATATATATAACATATATATTATATATAATATATATTATATATAAATATATATATATTATATATATCACAACACACACCACACACACCACATATATAATATATATAATAATTATATATATATATATATATATATATATATATTACTCAATATATTTTATGTAAAAAGTAACTTTCCAAAAAACTTTTGCAGAAAAACAGTTTTATTTACATTTGATGACCACTTAAGTCGAAACTATTGTTCTGAGGCTATTTTTGATGAACAATTGTCGAAAAACATTTAAAATGGCTTTCCAGTGCTTTTTTGGATTTCTCCTAGCTGCCAACGTTTCCGAAAAAATGGCAAGGTTTCCCGAGCAAACTTCATATTTTGGCAAACATGACCTTTGATGACGTTCTTGACCTGAAAATATTGACCAGGTATGTATAATTTCAAAATAATCTTCTTTGTAGCGCGGCTACTCAGCAACTTAATTTCATGATTTTAGCTTTTAATGGGACCATGATTGGGGGGGGGGGGGGGTGCGCATAATCCCCCCCGATTATTTGTATTCTCTTATCCGTCCTTGGAATAAATTAAGATGTTGAACAAAGTTCTGACTAACATGAAACTCGCGTGCAAATTATGACACAGCACCGTGGGACGGAATTCGCTGATTCAGTCCAGGTGGAGTCTATGTCGGTCCGGTGCAGATGTACGTAGCAGATATTGCACAACGTTTTCAAAGCATTACATCACGTTTTTCTTAGTCCCTTACATAAGTACGATGTCAAGTAGTGGTGTCAATGGTTACCAACATTTTGGTGACCGACAAAATTGTGTGTCCGATTTGGTTATCGATCGGTCAGGCTAATACATTTTCGGATACTTTTCGGTCAGCCCAATCTGCTATGGAAATTACTAATGCTCCCGCTATAGCAATGTATCACAACCATTCGTCGATTGTGTTCATTTCTGCGCGTATTAACCCACCTGGCGAGCCGAGGCTGGTGAGAACAGCGCTGTCAGTAGCACGTGCAGCAGATACAGCCGTACCAGCCGGGACAGCGGCGCCGTGTCCCGCCGGCGGCCACATGACCTCTGGTGACCTCTGACCTCTGACGGGTCACGGCGGCACGTGGCACTGCGTTCTGATGAACACACAGCCGCCACAGGGGGCGTCTGATTTTCAGAAGTCCCCCTGTGATGCATTTTGATGGTGATGTTGCACAAGTCAAAGTTGACCTGAGTCCACTGTCCTGACCTGAGTCGACTTACGATGACCTCTGCTGACCTGCAACCTCTTATGAGCTGAGACGACTCTTGCAAGCTACCACTGGCTTCTTCAACCTCCTCTTGTCGTCCGCTAACCTCTTCTGCACTCAGCTTCTCTTGCTGGACCTCAGCTGATTCCTGCTGCCTTCTGCTGACGTTGCTCACTTCTTCTAGCCACGTGTGACCTCTGTTGACCCCTGGTGACCTGACCTGGCGCCGACTGTCAGCCGCTGAGCGGCCCCGCAGCGCCCCCGGGCCGGTCTGAGGCGCGCCTGACGACACGGCTGACTGGGCCGGCGTCGCGCCGCGCCGCGTCAGTCTCTGCCGCGCCGCACCAGTCTCCGATAACGGCCAGGATACACACGGACAAGGCTGACACGGCGGCACCTGAGCACCGGGGGCGGGGGGGGGGGGCAGCGGGGTGGTATATAACGGTGATGAAAAGACTTTGTTGCTACTGATTGTGGGCTTAGAGAATAGGCATGCAGTGTATGGAGGTTGTATTGCCGAGGGCTGATACGACATTGACAGTTTCCGGGGGATGAAAGATGATACGACATTCACATGTATTTGTATTGAGACAATTCTCAGTATCACTGCACGGCAACAATATTCTATCGTGAAGTATTGCAGCCAATAGCACACTTCATTGCACTGAAACAATCACCAAGCACACTCATGGTGTGTACCTTGGAAGAGATAAGGCGACGGTATGCGTGCAGGACCTCGAGTCAAACTGATACCGGCATAGGCGGAGCCAGCGAATCGGGACGGGGAGGGTGCAGGGTTCGTACCGACAAACACAGCTCGACAGCTCGGGAGTCCGAGGCCGGACAGGCGAGCTGCTCGGGCTCAGATTCCCTGCTGGAAAGGGTAACGGAAGTGTCACATGATCAACACACAGCCGAGTAGAGTAGGGTAGTGGTCATCCACAGTGTGGAAGGCGTGCAATGTGGGCAGGTGGCGCACTGTTGTGGCGCGTTGGCTACATTGACGTCAAGCGTGACGAGTGCGAGATAGTTTTGTGCGTTGCTTTGACAAAATGAGCTGATTGAAAGCTGAAAAGTTGTTTGTTTTTAGGTGAAAGATATATGTTATGTAAGCAGAGTGAATGCTAAGCCCTCGCCAGTGCGTTCGATACCTACGTGACCGGTGACCATAAAGAGGGGGGAGGTGGTGCGACCCCCTGGCGTTTCGCCTCTAATTGAAGTAAAATTTCAGGGGTACACCAAACGCCAAATTTCGATTAAAAAACGAGCATGTTGCTTGTGATGAGAGGAAGCCGTTGATACCCAATTTTAATGTACTGTATAATTATTTGACCTCTGGGGTCATGTCAATGACCCGGATGTCATCCAAATCGTTAAGATATTTAAGTATATAGTCGAGCTAGAGTCGTGAATAAGCATAACATTATACAAAATGGGTGCAAATTTGAAATCATCGTCACAAAATGTCCTAGAAACTGCAATAATCCAAAAAGGTCATGTAAGGTCATTCGAGATCAATGACCTCGGTTGACCTGTGAAAGTGCATGAACCCAGTGGAACATATAGTAATATAAAATGGATGTCAAATTTGAAAACAGCGTTACAAAGCAACGTAGAAACTGCCAGAGGCCAAACAAGTCATCTTAGGTCATCATTGACCTCGTTAGACCTGTCTTAAGGTCACCTGAGGTCACGATCTCAGCGGAGACCATAAATGTCACTGGTTAACACTTGTGCATATGATCTTGAGTTTGGAGGAACAAACACTCGGAAACTGCACACAAGTGACCAACATCGATACAAAGGAACGCCAGGTGCGCCTTGGAACATTGATCAACAGGTTACTCGTAATAGGTCACGAGTCATGTAAGTAGAAGTTATAAATTTTCCGAGTATGTGTCAAACTGTTCGAATGTAGGGTACTGCAAGTTTTACTGCAATCGGTTGAAAAGTACGCTGGTGAGTAGTCAGGGGCGCAGCCAGACCTTTGGCAAGGGGGGGGAGGGTCACGGCATCGCCATGGCAAAGGACCCCTCCCCCAAAAAAAATTGTGCGACAAATTCGTTTCGGATTTAGTCCACTATATTTTGCAGGGCTCCCCCCTGGTTGCGCCCCTTTAAGTAGTTATTAAGTTCGTTGTTGATGTTGTTGAAATCGTTGATAAGTAGTTATTCCCGAAAACAACAAATGAGGTGGAATCCACTTCTTCCTGCCCTGTACTCCGCACTGGCGAGGGTTAAATCGAGAAAACAAACTCAGAACTCAGCCCGTGCTCCGGTGGGCCTCCGACGCAACTTCGCCATGATGGGGGGTACAAAATTACCCCCCGTCTAACTCGAAAAATAAAAGGACTTGAAAGACGCGACAAAAATGTTGGAAACATCTCGACATTGAGGTTTGAAGTATTAAAGAACATTTTTTCGCCCAGGTAAGTATTGAGGTAGCCAGAAGTCATCAAAGGTCAAATTTTCCAGTTAAAGGGCTTCGCCTCAAACAACCCCCACATATCTCGGGAAATATGATAGCTAGGAACAAGAAGACAGAAATCAATTGAAAGTTTTTGAAATTGCAATCGACTAAGGAAGCCTCATAGTTGAAAGTTAAGGTTTTAGAGGTCATCAAAGGTAAAAAATGTAATTGTTTTGTGTACAACTTGTTTTCGCTAAAACATACATTTTTAAATATAAAACGGAATAGAGCAATTATTTTTTAAACACCATCTGATGTTGGTCTCTCGGTGAGTGATTTGCAACATAAATATGCATGACCGTTCTTGATAAAAAAGACTGATAAAAAATCTAAACCATACCCGTCTATTTTTAAGAATGACCCCAGGAGTGGAAATTTGCTATGTTTGGGCATAATGTAGATTGTAGGATGCCTATTACCTACATAGTATTTGGCTTTGCTGCTGCAACTCTGAGACACTATTTCGACGCTAAACATCTCCTGCGCCGAGTTCTGTGCACATTCTTTAAAGAATCGAGCCAGCGGCAACATTTTTTATAAGAACGGCCACTGGCTAGAACAATTTCAAATTTTGACCTTGTCCAAGGTCACTTGGTGACCCAAGTAGGTTATGTGCATTGTGCATACCTATGGGGCGACGCGGCCAGACGAGACAAACATCAAGTGCTATATCAAAGTATTCTATCAAGCTTTATTAGCAAATCATTGCTGATGACCTCAGATGACCTTGAATAAATCACTGGACAGCAATTGCACCTTGGTCATAAATAATGAGTTAAAATAACATGATTCTGAAAGAATCAGCCTTATCCAATGCATACTGTATGAAAAGAAGGCATTTGTTTATTTTCCCGCTCATTTAACCCGCGCCCCACTGCACTGGGCCTCTGCATTTCCCGCGCCCTCCTGGTGTGTGTGTGTGTGTGTGTGTGTGTGTGTGTGTGTGTGTATGTGTGTGTGTGTGTGTGTGTGTGTGTGTGTGTGTGTGTGTGTGTGTTTGAGCACCCCTTCTAACTCGGTTCCTATGGGACGTAGACAAAAAAATCACTGTTCGAACCATCATCAAAAATCATTTGGAAACTATTTCAGACATTTTTCGCTCACGTCAAAGTTCAGGTCACCAGAGGTCATAGAAGGTAAAATTTTCCAGTTTTAGGACATCGTTCTAGAAACCCCCAAATATATAGGGAACTTTGCTATCTAGAAACAAACGATCAGAAAACAATCTACAGCCATTGAAATTTGCAACCAACTTGGTAAGCACAAATTTTACCTCAGATCAATAGTTTAGGCTCTGGAAGTAAAACAAGTCAAAAATGCTAATTTTTGTCAAAAAAAGTATTTTTGCAAATAACTTCTTACCTAACAAAGATAACGCAACACTGTTTACACCGTCGTGTTTGACTCGTCAAGGCGCCTTTAAATTTGTTATTTTTCATGTAAGGTCAACTTATGACCTCAGTGGAGCACATAATCATGTAAAATGGATCCCAAAATTGAAATAAACGTCAAAAACTGCACTAGAAACGGACAAAAGACGAAAAAAGACATCTGAGGTCATCGGAGATCAGTGACCTCCGTTGACCTCTGAAAAGGTCAATCGAGATCGCAATCTCTGCAGAAGCCACAACTGTCACCTAGAAACACCTTTGCATATTGCATATGTTTCAAGGATCGTTACTACGGGACGCGAGTTTCGCCAAACACGACCTTGAGAAACAGTTCAAAGGTCATGGGTCACATTAGTTAGAAGTTCAAAATCTTCAGAGTATGTGTACAATTAATGCAAAGTAGGGTAATGAAAGTTTCATTGCGATCGGTTGATATTTACGCGAGTTGTTCTGGAAAAAACGAGGGGCTTGCGTCCACCCCTCTCTACACTGGCGAGGGTTAGGTATGATAAGTGTTCATTCATTATTTTAGCTCGATTAGAGTTTGATTTTGACACATTTAGGATTCGATAACGTCTGGGTCATTTGTATGACCTCAGAGGTCACCTAATGACCCAAGACCTTACACTTGGGCTTCAATGGCTTCCTCTCACACAAGCAGCACACTCGTTTTCTAACCCGCGCACCGACGGGGGTCTGAGCCAACTTCAAACCGACGGGGGGGGGGGGGCGAATAACTGCCCCGCCCAGAGATCTAAAAAACTACGCAACGTAGCGAGAAGCGGATGTAGGCCGTGACGAGTACTAGAGAAAATACTTGGACTATTTTTTATCAGGTCAATATCGAGGTCACCAGAGGTCAAAACGGGTCAAATTTCCCCATATTTCGAGTAAATTGAGCATTGCTTCACATAATCCGGGCTAGCTCAGTAACTAACTTAGCTAGGAGCGATAAAAAAGACACTGCAATGCCCCTGAAACACTTTTTCTGAAACTTATCCTCAGATTTGAGATAGGGTCAATAGTTAAGGCACCTGACCTCCTCCAGAGGTCAGCGAAAGTCAAAATGCTTAATTTTACTGACAAATATGTTTGCTAATAACTTTTTAAGTATGACATATAGGGCAGCGATTTTGCCACCATCGTGTTTCTCAGATCACGGCGCATCGAATCANGTGTTTGTCTCGTCAAGACACATCTCCTGATATGCAACATGACCTACTTGGGTCACCACTTGATCTTGCCCTGAGGGAACTTTTTTAAGTTGACCTTACATGATTAAATTTGACATATATGTCAAAGCACCGTGACGAGACAAACACGATGGCGTAAACAGTATTGCGTTATCTTTGTTAGGTAAGGAGTTATTCGCGAAATTATGTTTTGCCAAAATCAGCATTTTTGACTTTAATGACCTCTAGAGCCTAAACTATTGACCTGAGGTCAAATTTGAGGACATTCATGAGGTTGCAAATTTCAATGCCTAGCGATTTGTTTAACGTTTGTTTCTAGATAGCATAATTTCCGAGATATTTGGGGGTTTCTGGAGCGATGTCCTAAAACTGGAAAATTTGACGCTTCGATGACCTCTGGTGACCTGAGTTTTGACGTGAGCGAAAAAAAGTCCGAAATAGTTTCGAAATGATTTGTGATACGGTTTGAACAGTGTTTTTTGTTTTGGTCTACGTGCCGTAGGAGCCGAGCTAGAGGGTGTAGAGGGTGTGGTGTTCAAACACACACACCCCCCCCCCCCCGTCGGGCGAAGGAAATGCAAAGGCCCAGTGGGGCGCGGGTTAACCATGCAAACCTTTGTTTCAAAAACGCCCGAACATGCCTTCCAAAAAGTGTTCCTAGAGCCGCTTATGAGTTAGCTTTTTGAAGAAAAAAAAACACCATCAGATGCGCAATGAAAGGTTAGGAAAAGTCAGAAAGTTTGAAGAACTTAGCTTCAATAATGAATGTGCAGCACACAAAAAGCCTCCGGGGGAGAGGGTGATTCCCCCGGACGGGAATATATATATTTTTTTCTTCTTCTAACGCCACCCATTAAAAGGTGACCAGGAGTGTTAGAATATATATAGGGTATAGAGAATATAGGGTTAAAGGAAATAGTTCACCTTGGATTGTTTTTTTTTTCAGACACGATTTTATTATATTTTGAAATACAACTTATTTTCATATTGTCAAAGATAGCCATACATTGCGCCGATTCGAGACAGAAGGACGTACATTATTCATTTTATCAAAACTATATGCGTATTCTGCAACTTCAAACGAAAGAATCTAAGGGCTCAGCCAATCAGATTCGAGAGTAGTCGCGTAAGATTACTGTATAGCCTCCCGAAGGTCAATTCTTGACATTCTTTGTTTATGGCCCACATTCCTTCGACAAAAGTCAAATATGTTCGGCTTGAAAGAAAGGCCTTTTTTTCAGTTCAGAAAACTTGCAGTTAGAGTTTTTCAACACGGGCTACAAAACTGCTATTTCAGTTCAAAACCCATGTTGAAGGTGAACTATTTCCTTTAAGTAAATGGTCGGCTTGAACAAAACTGAACTGTACTAATGCATTCGTTGCAAAGAAATTAATTATTTACATTTTACTTCGCTGTCAGTTTAACTTGTGCTTCTCTGGTTGTTTTGAGAAATTTGTGCCTCACTATTGTGTCTCCTGTGTCATGTTAAAAATATTTATGTGTCAAATGTAAAACGAGTGAAAGGAAGGCCTTATTTTCATCTAATAATTCATGTTTTTAAACTTATTTTAAACTAAAAAACTAATAAATACCCGACGTTTCGCGTTTATTGCTTATTCATGGGCAATGTATAGATCTATACCCCTGTATCATGTGTGTAATATAAAATGTCAACTAAACCATACGCCTTTATGCAATACATGCTCAGCTATCTGCTATCAGAACGCTATGAAGCCTGAATTTAATTTACTGTCGAACAAAAGGCAATAACAATTCAATAGCAAATCACCCTTAACACCGGTGTCGATTTGTATACTATTGGGGGGGGGGGGGCAATGGTTTATAAATTTTAACATTAGGCCTATGGCGTTGCATGGTAAGAATGGAGTTTAAATATATAAATTTAGCAATAGGGCCCCCACATAATTTTCATAAATCGACACTGCTGACCCTTAATGACTCCGAAATCATCCAGACAGTGTGCGGTGCGGTGTTGTCACAGCTTTGCACTTTCCGAATGACGTCAGTAGGTCCCAGCTTAGGTTTACCTTTCTCAGCCTTGATACCAGGCTGCTGGGTCGCCCTCCCCTCCCCCTGCTACAAAAAAGGTGTCAGCAGCGCTGTTTGAGGCGAAACGTGGGCGCGTCAGCAGCGTGGGTGGGGCGGAATGATGTAATGAGAATCGTCACTCATGTATTGTGATTAAGTGGTACGGATCGCCTTTTTTGTCAAAGGCATTGATGTGAGTGTCTGTACGCACTACTTGGTTTGAGGTTTCGTGTAAGATATGCCAAGGAAACGATGACTTGCTTCTGACAAAATTACACGACGAATCTGTTCTGAGAACAATGGCATGTCAAATGCGTAAGATGGCATGATGCCATCCTCCTAGTTCGTCCAGTTGAACGCTGTTCCTTCAACTTCAAATGCATCGTTTTTAATTTCAATGTTTGCCAAATGCATTTTGTTTGTTTATATATTCTATGTAGAATAGATAACACAAATTCAGTGATGTCACTTCGATCCGAATGTTTTGATGGGATGGATTTGCGAGATCAGGACCCATGCTAAAGCTAATCTTGTTAAGTGCGCCCTGGCCCCACCATCCGATCGCACAGTTCCAAGTCACCGTATAATTTAGAGGCGAAAGTTAAACGTCCCCTAACGACTAAGGACGGTCCGCCCGGCTCGCTGGCTTCATTTAGTTCCCGATCAAGTTAATGTGATGAGTTAGTAAGATATAGGTAACTTGCTCTCCCTAGTGAGGGGTCATTTTTTGCCAGAGCCCTGATGGGGTCCTGACACTTGATGAGGCTCTGGATCTCGAACCTCCCGTCAAATTAGCTCAACCAACAAGCCACAAGCAGCTCCATCTCGCATCAATCGTCCACTGCCGCCCTCCCCGTGAGAGGTTACTCAATATCCGCCATTACCTCACAGCGGTGCTGCGCCAGGCATTACGCCTGGAGCATTAAACGCCCACCGATACACGCGAAAACGCGTCTCGCAACTGTGAATCGCCAACGAACGGGACGACGCCCCAGTGTGCCAACTCAAACCCTAAACACACACAACGGATCAACTCCAGCGCCTGATGATATCGTTCGTTCCCGCCTTGCCCCGCGGCGTGTCGGTTTTGTGACGCACGTGCGGGTGTCCGGGCGCGGGGGAGGGCCGGTCAGATCATGTGCTGACCCAGATGGGGGCGAGTCCACCCTGCGGTCAACGCGAGGTCAGGCGGGGGCGGCGCGGCGCGGGCGGCTACGCGGCGCACGGGGGCGGCTGCGAGAGAGAGAGAAAGTGTCGAGCTGCTGACGGTGGCGAGCGGCGGGAGGCTGCGCCTCAGTCGCAGCGGCCAGCGGTCATCGCGGCGGAGACCGTAGTATCCGCGCGTCGCCCGCCGCCCGCTGAGGTGTCGCCGTGCTGTTCTCGCTGACCGGTGGTATAGAGTGGTGTGTGGAGTCGCTTCGGGCCGCGTGCAGCCGCCGGTCTGCGGACCACGGGAGACCAGGAGCACCATGCAGGTAGGACCGGGACCAGGAGTGGTGCCGGCGTCAGACCGTGGCGCGGTCCGCAGTACGAGGTGCTCACCACAGGGGACCGGTGTGACCGCAGCGCTGGTTATCAGCCGGGCTAAACTGCACGTCATCTAGGATGAGCGTGTCATAGTAGTTCCGGTCTGTGTGTAGGACGCGAGTCATAATCCCTCGAGATGCGGCATCGCTCATAATTCATGTTCATTCGACAGCAACATGTCGTGGCTAATATGAACGAGAGAACAATACAGCGGCCTAATTAAGACAATACGTATGACGCGTGCAACTCAACGACCTGATTTTCGGTTTATAATATGTTTTCGATTGAATGCATTATTGCTAATCACTATAGTCAAACTCCACTGGTTTTATTTCCAATATGCTTCATACTATTGCGTTGTTTTCACTATGGAGCCTAAATAACGGGGAGTCAAACCGTATATCAAATAGTTATGCCCACGGCGCCCATGCTAACGCACCTATGCTCGGCACTGCCGGCTGACCTGCCAGCGCACAGGGACGTGTTTGCTTATGATGGCATCCGCCTCCTGTTGGCTGAGAAAGTGTGTAAGTGCTACCCGCCACTCCGCAGAAGTAGGCTCCCCTCGCACCACAGCGACAGTGACACGTTCTGAGCCGAGAAAAACGCGCGCCAGTGACACCACAGCCTCCTTTGAGATGCTAATAGCGGCTGATTTAGTGACTCGAGCGGCACTGAACTGCCACCCGGGAGACGGCCACATCAGTCTTCATCTTATCAACACTTGCAAATCAGACAAGAGGGCCTGCGCAAATGAGTCAATCAAACGTCCTTCACGAGGTCGAAAGGGTGCCAGTCAATACAATTAATGATGTTCTTGCACCTTTTTGTAAACACCTACAATGACAACGCAACTAATAAGCTGATGATTTAGTGTTGATTTACTGGCGATAGCATAATAGACCAATGATTTAGTGTTGATGTACTGGCATTGTCATGGATGCTGTGAGGTATACCTACTGGTGGCAAATCCTGTAAAATAATATGTTTTATTACATCGTCTGCGCGATGGCGTCCATTCAGTCCGTTCCGTCCGTTAACACTTTTCCAGCTGGGTAGCGAGGCTAGTGACTAAACGCTAGCGCAGATGCTATGGAGCAATTATCGATCAACGAGTCTCTTCTCTTGTCATTACTTTTGTGATGCAACATCTTTAGTCTGTTCGTTTTGTTAAGTAGGGCTGTCTGCACTGATTTGTATGGGTATACAATAAACCAATTACACTATTTCTTTACTACGATTCCTTTCCGATCACAATTATACATGTTTCCATTGATATGTGTGATTCATTTAAACGTTACTTATGTCGGGGTGGTTCAGAACACTGCTTCATCAACATGTCAGTATTATAAAAGCCAAACAATGTAGGTGAGTGATTATTCCGCTTGCCAGATTCCATCCACCTCGTATACCGATGTACCATACCGCGTACCTATCATAATGGTTTGTATCACGCAGCATTTGAGCACGCATGTGTATCTAAACCAAAGTCGTAGTCGTGATATGTTTGACCATAGATAACAGGAGATTATCGATGCTGCAAGTGTATGCAGCATCGATAACGTCTCTGTTATCTATCATCATCGATATCATCTCCATCATCATCATCATCATCATCATCATCATCATCATCATCATCATCATCATCATCATCTCTCCATCATCATCATCTATCATCATCGATAACGTCTCCTGTTATCTATGGTTTGACCAATGTTGCCTGATAAACAGCAAATGTTCTTGCAAAGCGATATAAAATGCGTAGCTGTTACAATTGCGACAGCTTACCTATTTGCCGATCGTAATACGTTTGTTGATACTTTTCCTATAACTGGGTAGCGCAAGGCTAGTGACTAAGAGCTATCGCAGATTATTGCAATCAGATTGAGAACTGCAAATTGTTTATTTCGCAAGATTCAATTTCAAACGCTAATTTCGGATTGGTGCGTATTTTAGCAGCCGCCAGCTTCTGATCATCCAGTCAGGTACTTGTTCCGTTGAAAAATATTCCCTGCGACATGTTTTATGGGTACCTAAACATTGCGACCCAGAGATCAGACAGCATACTGCAAAGTAGTCCTGAACTTTCGACGTTTGGATGGGGTTTGGGCTCAGAGCCCTCCGCCTAAGCAAGGCTTGTTGCGTGAACTATAATTTATACCTGTACCATCCGGATCCGTTTATGTGATTCCTGCTAAAGGGTGAAATTCATAGTCGAATGTTTTGCGTGCCGCTAAGTCTGGGCATGGTCCTCCTCGCCCGTGTCTCAGTTATTGAGTGGGATGTTTGTCCCTCGTTGCCGGAGCGGAGGGATAACCATAGATGGTCTCCGACTCCGACCACTGGCCGTCCCAGTCGAGGTCGAATAGTTTGCAGGAGTTGAGACTGGAGCCCCAGTCGACTCCAGCATCACACTTTACTTTGTCATTGCGGAAATGAATCGGGTCAGCCTCGCTAAACTGCTAACTGAGCACCGAGTAGCAGCCGAGGTATGACACTAGATAGATCTTCTCTGTTCCCTAGCTGTTCTGTCAGCGAACTGTTCTTCCAGCGCACTGGGTATGCATTCCAAAATGGTAACTTAAAGGCATGTTATTGGATAATGACCCCTGTGATGAAATACTTGCAATGATCAATGCTATTTTCTACCATAAAAGCTGAAATGCCGTAACTCGTTAATCGCATCTTTTTGTTCAGTGCTTGAGTACGTGGCGAACAAAAAGACGAAGTTAAGTTATTTACTATTAACCCGCGCGGCGTAGGGGTCTCCCATCCCGAACGCGCGCAGTAAGAAGGGGGGGTAAATAATTACCCCCTCTATCCCGAACCAATGACCGCAGCGAGACGCACACAGGCCGCCGATCGCAAAGCTCTCAACTGAACAAATCGAATGCATACCCGAAAATTTTCCCTTCCACGTCACTGTCAGGTCACATCAGTCACTCCACGGAAGGTCCAGTTAATTGAGTTAATGGCTCAACTTTTAATAGAATCTCTTATTAACGACTCGTTACGCACATAAGCTCTCAAAGGTGTATATATCTCCTGCCATTAAGAAAAAGTCAATTTTGATCAAAGGTCAAGGTCAGGTCACAAAAGGTCACTGTCACGAAGAAGTCAAAGAAACTATGTGACACATGTCTTTAGGGGTTATTTTGGCACCTAAAAAATCGATAGCAAGCCATTTTAACAACTTGACACCTACAGGCAAATCCAGTCATCTAAGTCAAAAACAGAACTGACTAATGATATAAACATGCATTTTCAGGCTCCTACTGTCTCATAAACACAAAAAATGACACTTATTATCTGATCAGTCCAAAAATCCAAAAAACGTAATTTTGAAAAATGACCGTCATTACCTACTTTATGCTTTGGAAAGCAATCAGTCCACTGAAAACTGAAGAAAAAATATTACTTTGAAATTCGGTTTGGGTATTCTATTAACTTGATTCTCTACAAATTCCGGTTTTTAATACCTTGATGAGCAAAAAAATTGGTGAAATGTCTAAAAAAACATTTTTTGTCTTTATTTAGGGGTCAAAAACTCAACATTTTGGGAAATCCGAAATTGCCATTTTGTAAGAGAATTAAATTCCCTTACATACAGTTTTTGCTTTTGCCATTTGCCCTTTAAATTTAAGTTCTACGACTGCATCAAACAATAATCGTATTTTAACCAAAAATGGGCAACATGACTCATCAAAACGTCATTATCTCCCAAAGTTCTAAAAAAAAATATATTTTTTTAGGGAGAACTTCAAATTGATGCTGTATAAGGTACTAAAACTCTTGACGTCGTTTATCTCTTACGGTTTCAAGTTATTCGAAAATCCGGGAGGGTGGGGTAATATTTACCCCCCCCTACACCGCGTGGAATAATACATAAACGGAATTAAATAGAGACACAAGAACGCCGTAGAAGTTCTCAGAGCTCGAAATAATATATTTTTGGTCCGGACACCTGTTATTATTATTATACATCAGATGATAAGACTTAAGAGTTATGCCTTTAATACCTTGAAACTATATATATGCTTGATAAATACTCGTGTGATTTCCAGGTGCGTGTATGGTGTTTGCTGCTGGTTCTAGCCTCCTGCTCGTCTACGTACGACTACATCGACCAATTTGTCGACGAGCTGCTGCTCTCGCGTCCAGGTAAGGTGACCAGCTCCCGTATAACGAGACAGGGCTGAGACAGACGAGACAGACGAGACACCCGTGACAAATGGCTGGGTAACATGACCCGAGTTAAGTCGGCAACATGCGAACGATTCAGTGCAGCCCGCAGCTCGCTCTGGCTGAGAGCGAAACGGTTATGGTTTGTGTTGTTTCCGGCCACTATGCTTAGGTAATGCTGATAACAGGGGCGGATCCAGCCCCTCGGTTTGGGGGGGGCAACTTTTTCCGGCAAAAAGGTACTCCCATTTTTTTCTTCGCGGATTTGGGCTTTTCACCTTATTTGGCATTAGAGATTTAAAAATACGATTTTTTCCGAAAAAATACATTTTTGCTGATTTTTTCGGATTTTTTTTTAATACTTAAAAAAAAACGGAAAAACGGGGAAAAAATCGGGAAAAGAACTTTTTCGTTTTTTTTTGTGGTAAAAATCGGGGAAAAATCACTTTAAAACACACATAACACCTTTTCCGTAGCATATACACACGTAGGTAATCAATAATAACGTTTATCTCATACAACTCGCAGAGCGTTCACGATAACTATTGAGGGGTCGATGAAATGACGAAAAACGTATAATCTGGTTTGCCTGGCGTGCATGCGCTTAGGCAACATTTTTATGTGGGAAATTTCCATTGTTAAAATAAAATTAACCCCGGGGGCCATTTGGGTTTTTTGGATTTTGGGTTTTTAGGTACTTTAGGTTTTTTAGGGGGCCCCCAAGAATTTTGGGGGGGGTTCCCCCACTCATATCGTTCGCGTTCACCTTTTTCGAACTTCGGCAGCCATGCTTAACTATAGCCAGGCTGGAAATTAACCCCTCCCTCAAGGGGGGGGGAGGGCTGACAGCCTCCTGCATTTTTTATTGAATCACTTTTTACTCATGCCGGCGCATCTTGCGGAATTCACTAGCTAGTTGACCCCAACATTATACGTATGCTGGCAAAATATTCACTTGAAATGTTCAGTCTTTGGGAGAAAATACGTTTAGTGACGGATTATGTGGTGGAAAGACGTAACTATATTGTTAAAAATAGTTTAGAAAAAGAAATTGCAGCAAATTGGCTAAACAGAAAGCGACAAAGATTCGAAAAAATGTCATTTTTAATAGGAAGAGGCAACTCCGATTTCCGAAATTTAGGGTTTCTAACCCATAAAAACTGAAAAATGGATGATATCACTAAAAAATAAAATTGTCAAATATTTTGAAAAACCAAAAGATAAGTGAAAGAACTAATAATGGAAATACCCAAAAGCCAATTTCAAGCAATGACTTGCAATAATATTTGGATTGAGTGAGCTCCTAAGTGTACGAAAACTCATGACCGTCATTGTTATTTTTAATTTACTTATTTTGAGCAATGCAACAAATAAAATGCATTCTCTGTATTTCGAGACAAAAACTGGTCAAGGGCCAAGCTTTTTATTTACATTTAAATTTCTCATTTCGGTTTTCTGACGGATAAAAAAAAACGCTATTAGTTGACGTGACGAGTCTAGGTCATTCACTTGACCTGGAAGTTCACCCAATGAGCTGAAACCTAAAAATTGGCATCACCTTATTCTTCACGATGACAGGCAACATGCTGTTCTATACCCGCGTTGCTCTATGATGCTGGTTTGGAAGTTAACAGGAATCCTGTCAGCTCCCCCGTACGGCGAAGTGGGAAAACGGTAAGAGAGGGTTAATATTTATGAAGTGGCCCTGGGCAGATTATCGTACCAATGAGAGCCTCTGCCATACACTATGAATTAATTCCCATTTTCCTATATTTGTGGTAAGCAATTGCGAAACTTGTGTAATGCCGCGAAGCGGCCGACATTCCAAGTTTTTGGTTGTGAAATAGCTGGTTTTGACTGTTTCAAAGCTTTTTAACGAAAATTTATCTTCCTCGGGTACCAGACTCACCATGTATACCAAATAGGTACCAAAACCGTCCGCATTTAAATGAATGTGGTATTCACTGATATCTTGGGGGGGGCAAAATATTATGTTGGCCCAACCCTTTTTCGCTTGGGGGTGGGGGCATGGCCGGATTGCCCCCCCCCCCCTCGGAGATCCGCCCCTGGCTGATAATACGTTTTATAATATAAAGTTAGTCCGGATGTTCTGTAGGATGGCTTCAAGTCAGGACCCCGCAAAGCAGAGCTTGTTGCGCAATCCTGGACCTCACCACCGATCGCGCATCCTGTTTGCAGCAGAATTAGAGACGAAAAGTTTGACTGACGGGACATAGCTTGGACACGTCCAGTATGTCTTGTAGCCATATGTTTCTTACTACATGTGGTTAAGACAAAAGATGGCTTTGCTAAGAGCTGTACTAACTTTTCACGACGAATGCATTATGTCATAGAAGCATGGACGCATGACGTACAAGGGCGATCTATTGGAGAGCAGAAAGGGGTCATGCCTCCCAAGGTCCTGAAAACTATGATTTTCTTCCCCATAACGGCCGACAAAACGGTCGGCCTTTGCATAATTATCGTAAAATTGTCTTTGCCTCAAAGAATACATCTTATCCACAGTCAAAAACGGAAAATTTCGCGCCGCTTCGCGGCATGACACAAGTTTTGCCATTGCTATACAAATTTGGAAAATGAGAAAATGAATTCCATTAAGTGTCTGGTAAAGGCTCTCCCTGGCGGTGATTGCTGATCTCAGAGACCAATATTTTGCATCCTACCGAGATGTGCAACCAAGAAAAGGGGTTAACTGAGGCTTGGCTCCACTCATGTTCTGGTTTCAATATTAAAAAGCCATTTTCCCCGATCTAATATCAATAATTTCACGCCGCTTCGCGGCATCACATCAGTGACCATCGCCATAACGAACCAATCGTCATCGTTTTCGGTTCGTCGTAATGCTGAATTGAGTGAATACAATTTCAATTTTCAATCGTCTTATTCCTACAAGGCCCACGTTATCCTTTACACCGCCTATATTTCTGGGGTTAATTAGGAAAACACGTACAAATTTCGCGCCGCTTTGTGGCGCTAAATGACGTGTACAGACGGTCTATTATGTATCTTCCCCTTTTTAGTTTCTTAAACTCATCTCATTTCACTTCTGTGTTCATAAAGGACTGATACAAGGGAACATGTGGTACTACCACATGTTCCCTTAAATCAGTCCTTCACGTACACAAAAGTGAAATGAGATAAGTTAAACAAAATAAAAAAAGGAAGATACAAAATAGACCGACTGTACATACCTATAATATAACAGGAAAATCTACATTAAAAGTGCAAAAAGGGTTTGAATGTGCACTGAAAATCGGGTACATCTTTTTTGTCATTTCAGCCGACTCCTCTCTAAAAAATTATCAGCGACGCCTCCTTGTACAGTTGGAGACGGGTTGACGACACGCTCCCTACCCCCGGTCAATAACTTCCTCGCTGACGGCTGATGGCCTGCTACCCCCTTCGCTCAACAACTTCTTGGAAATATCCACTAGATTTGCATCCCCCTAAAAAATAGGTCCACACCTGTTGACGTATGTACCTATATGTGTAATGTTTATACACTTAACGCTTACATATTCACCGAGACACTAGGTAAGTTATGCTATTCGTAAGGAGGAGTTTTGATTTAGCTATTCGTGGTGTCGCCGTCTGCTAGTTGCACAATTACTTTACACATGGATAATGCATCGAAATGTGGATCACTTGCAGCATACCTAGGCTGTGAGAGCGAATTGAAATCTCTGAGTTTCTTTCGTAAGTGAGGTGCTGAGGGTAAGTACCGGTGGATCCAATTGAAGACAGCAGACATGGGCCAAGATCCAAAACAAGATCCAAGATCCGAGATCTTGTTGGATCCTGGATCCTGCAAGATAATTTTGTCGTGGGATCCTGTGGATCGTGTTAAGCATATTTCACTGTTTGTGGTGCTAAAATTTAACAATACATGTATTTCATGATTGTAAAGCTCCCATACTAAATGTCAACAGTGTAATACTTACATGTGGTGATCAGACACGGCAAATATCCCCAAAATATCCGGTATCCAGGATCCCTAGGATCCAAGGTCTGGGATCTTGCTGGATCCTGGATCCTGCAGGATTATTTTGTCGTGGGATCCTGTGCATCTTGGATCCTGGACATTTTTTTTCGCTGGATGCTATGGATCTTGGATCCTGGAGAAGAAGAAAATCGTGGGATCATGTGGATCCTGGATCCTGAAAAATCAGTTTGTTGTGGGATCTTGTGGATCTTGGATCCTATTCTTTGGCCTTGGCACATGTCTGGAATTCAGGCATTGCTGCTCGCGGGCAAAAAGTGGCAGCAATGATACAAATTATCCTTGGCATGAGCAAACTTATTTTCCATATACGTTAGTCTTGTAACTACTAACTAGGTCATACTTTCTGTCGACTGCGAAAACTCAGTAACATGGTATAAATGATCGATGAACGATCGAAGTCTTATCGCTCGACAATCAAAGTGGTTTCCAGTTCTACCATGCTGTTGGTCGAGCTAAGAGATGCTCGTAGAGCTAATGGTCACCGTCCACTGCACACAAGCATAACGACCTGACGGCCTGATTGGCGTGCCTAATTTCAGGATATTGTCCTATGCGCCGTCTGGAAAGTCTGAAAAGGTCTCACAAAGAGAGCAACAGTTAGTTGATTTGTGTCTGAGGTAAAGGAAAAATACTACTCAGCGTCAGGTGGAGCCGCCCAATGGTGCTTTCGGTCGTTGGGCGATAAATCGATGTGTTTTCATGTTAAATTCAGGACCGTTAGGCGATTAGGCGAGTGCAGTGGACGGCGACCTTTACTGGGCGAGCTGCAAGCCAATCAGATGTTCAGGAAAAACAGGTTCTGGTGCATTGTGAAATGTTGAACTGTAAAATCTCCTGGCCGATAAGCGTGTTGGAGTGCTTAAAACCTGGCCTACCACATAAGCCCGGTAAAAGTTAACCTTGAACTATACAGCGGGCCGGGAGCAGCCAAAACAACTATCCCGTATAAACTTGACAGTGAGGGTGCCGGTGTTCCGGGACTTGGCAACAGCGGGACGTGCTAGTTGCTACAGATTTCAGAGGGAACTGTTTTGCATGCATCAAACATCGAATATGGTTCTTATTTGCATTCGATGATAGACGCGGCCTTCACTGGCGGATCAAGACGGAGAAAAGGGGAGCGGCAGGGGCAAAAGCCCCCCTCCCTTTCTACGCACGACAGGGGCAGCAACAGTGCTAAGCCCCACCCAATCCTGCTGAAACTGGTGATTAAAAATGGGTACTGACTTCAAAAACAACTTCTCGCGAAAAAAAACAATTATTTTGGGCCTCATGCCAAAAAACCATTTATTTCCCCGCAAAAAACAAAAATACCTTAAGTATCATATATATATATATATATATAATATATATATAATATATATATACTATAGATTATAATTATTAATATATATATATGTGTGTGTATAGTCCCATGACGATGGTAGTAAGTGATGATAAAAACACAAAAAAGCAGATGTAGGGCAAAGCTTTCGGTATATTGATACCTTGATCACTGCACTGCGATGAAGAACACCCCGGCAGTTTCAAAACTGCCTGAAAATCCAGGCAGTTTCGAAACTGCCTGCCAATGCACGACTGCAGCCTCGGCACGGTCACGTGACGAGCCTAGCTTGGTGCTGCCGGTGATCAGGTGGTATCTACGAATGGTAATGCATTTGTCTTGCAAGCCGCGCTCCTGTAAGTAGAACATAGTCTATCTGAACAATGCACGCATGACTTGACAGGTGTCTATGCAGATACCTCAATAGTAAAAAAAAAAAATCACTGCGTTTGTGGATGAGACAAACTTATGCAGGGACGGCAGCAGAAGGATGCATGTTTTGCACACAATCTAGGTGGAATTTCATACCACGGCGAGGTCAAGACCACGTGGGGTCGCAATATGGTATAATAAACGCGAATGTGAACAGACGGGAACGAGTCCAGAACGGGACGGAAACGGGGTAGGAGTGTGACAGAAACGGGAAAGGGGACGGGAACAGGGTGGGAAAGTGTGACAGAAACCGGAACGGGGACGGGAATGGGGATTGGAACGGGGATGGGAGTGGGGATGAAAATGGAACGGGGACGGGAACGGAACGGAACGTAAACGGAACGAGGGACGGAAAACGGNGGCTATCGATTGTTTTTTTTCGTTTGTTTCTACGTTAACCCGCCATTGGCTGGGGGGGAACGCCCCCTCAGAGATGCCTCCTTGCTCCGCCCCTGTTCGGCCCCCTAATCGTTTCGGAAAAATCGACACCGTTGCGTTCACTATACTGCTTTATTGAAACTTAATTTGACTGGCAATAGACTCGGCTATTAAACTGTTGTCTCACTTTTTTTTCTTATTATTTTAGGACAAAAAATCCGAACTTTTCATATGTTTAAAAAACGGAACATGTATAGTACAAACTTGTTCGATGTATATGTATACCATATTTTAAGTTGATATATAGTGGATACCAGTAAAACTGACTGACCTGTGACGTGACCTTTCAAAGACAAAAATCGGCCACTTTCCACGGCATTACTATGCATAACATATGCATTTCCGTTTCTACCTTATTCTTCGAGCTCTATGATACCAACCCTGTGTGAAGTATTATGATTAGGTATCGATGTTTTTAGGATAATGTTGCCTTGCCTACCTAGTCTCAAGGACCCAGCGCCGCACCTGATTTTAAGTGTCTTAACCCTATTCCTGGAGGGATGTAAAGTATACGAATCTGTCTGGGGGGGACTTATTCAGCCCCCTTCATATATCGGTTGCCATATGAGCTAGAATCATAAAACTTGGTATGTGGGTAGGGACTACAAAGAACTACATTTTGTAAAATTGTAGTGACCTTGGATCACCTTCTTCAAGGTCAAATGACGTCATCAAAATTCAAATTTGCCAAATATGATTTTTCAGGAAACCTTGCCATTACCTCGAAAACTATGGTGGCAGCTAGGAGAAATCCGACGAAATCACTGGAAAGACATTTCCATTGTCTTTCACTAACTTAACATTAGAAGTGACCTCAGGTCAATGGATTTGACTGTAGACTGTAGAGGTCATCAAATGTAAATAAATATGTTTTTCAGCAAAAGTTTGTTTGTTGATATCTTTTTATCTTAATCATATAGAGTAAATGTTTTGATACCATCGTGTTTCTCTCCTCATTGTGGTTCAATACATACCGCCCGGGTCAAGGTCAAGGTCATGGTGCCATAAGCCGGTCAAGTTATGTAATATGCATTGCACTCTAAAAGAGTGCAATGAGTATGTGTAGAAAGTCTGAAGTCGATATCTTCAAAAATGACTGACTTGCAATCTTTCAAAGCCTAGATTCGACCACCTCTACAGCATAACCATGCATAAAAATTGCATTTCCGTTTTTTGCCCTTTACTTCTATTTGTATGGAAAAATGTTCGTAAGTCATTTTTCGCGTTCTAGTCGAAAAACTAACCTATATACATGTGTTACAACTACTAATGACCGTAATCTGCAGTTTGACCTCGTGACCTCGGATGACCTTGACCTGACCCAGGGTCAAAAACAGCTTAGAATGGTAATAAGAAGTGTTAGGTACACGAATCACAAACCGATTTATCTATAACTGATTATGCGTTTAATATTGGATTTTTGCGCGACGATTCCATCTACCAGACTTTGATGACACAGTCAAACATTTTGTCTTTGACGTGACCTGTGACGTCATCGGTAACGCTGAGGTTAACAATATTTGATTTCCCACGACAAATGTAATGAGGCTATCCTTTATCTAATGCCGTTTGAATTTCCAACATCGGTCCAGTACATTTTATTCTGTGTTTTATATTTAGTTCTGGAGATCAGAGGAAAGCTATAATCCCCCCACCCATTAAATAGCGTTATGTAAAGCGCGGGATATGTGAAATGCAAACGCTCGGCTGGCAACCCGCCATTCAGAGAACGGTAGGCTGAAATAATGAATGTCATATAATTGCGGGTCGCAGATTGCCGAGTACACTGCAATTATTGGTGTCGTGTGCGTCACGGCAGGGAGGGGACTGTGGAGGGGTGGTGGCGGTGGGGAGGGAACTGGGGAGGGGTGGAGGAGACAGATGGCTTCCACCTGGTGCAACCCAACACAGTACACTCACCTCTATGTAGCGAGCTGGCACCATGTATATTACAACACGTCAAAGGAGTATTCTTTTTAGGTCTCCCCATCGATCAGAATGTTGACACGCCTGGAGATAAGTTGGTTCAGGCCGCTGGCGGTGCCGTGTCGTCTAGGCGGGCTGCAGCACTCCAGTGAGGCTGGTCATTACGATGTCCGCGCGGACCAGGTGCTGTCTGCACACAGCAACAGACCAGTATGGTATACAGCCAGACAGGCCAGACATGCCAGACATCTTGGATGGATGGGCTTCTCCAACAGGCTGCATGCGAGAAAACGCTTGTCAAAAGTGCAGTTTATAAGATACCTCAATTGTGATATACCGAATGACAGATAATTAACTCGGCTATTAAGACTGCGATCTCGGTTTTTTTCGAAATTTACTGAAACTCACAATTTTGAACAAATACATAACACCATAACAAAAATACATTAAATATGAACGTAACAGGTCACGTCAAAAGACAAGAATGTTTGAACCATTGTCATCAAAGTCAAAGTGAATGGAATCGTCCGCGCAAAAAATGCACATATTAAACGCTAATCATTGATAAATCGGTATGATCGTGGGTATCTAACACTTCTAATGACCAATCTAAGCTGTTTTTGACCCTGGGCTCCAAGGTCAAGGTCATCCGAGGCGTACGAGGTCAAACTTGCAGATTACGGCCATTAGAAGAGTTTGTAGCATATCAATATAGGTTCGTTTGCGACTAGAACGCGAAAATGACCTTAGAACATTTTTGTCTTCATGCAAATAGAAGTAAAAGGCACAAAAAAGGAAATGCGCTTTGTTTGCTTGGTTATTGGTTATGCTGTAGAGGTGGTCGAATCTGGGTTTTAAAAGGTTGTAAGTCAGTCATTTTTGAAGATATCGACTTCAAACTTTCTACACATATTCATTGCACTCTTCTAGAACATACATAAGTATTCCAGTTTTTTACTATTCTGATTTATTTTTTTTTGAAAAATTTGTAAAAAACAAAAAAATGTCTTTGTATTTTCAGAATTGTGAGTTTCTGTAAATTTCTAAAAACCGAGATCGCAGTTTAATAGCCGAGTTAATTATCTGTCATTCGGTATATCACATTGAGGTATCTTTATAAACTGCAGCTTTTGACAGCGTTCTCGCCATGCAGCCTGTTGGAGAAAGCCCATCTCCTCCAAGATGTTCTGGCATGTCTGGCCTGTTCTGGCTGTAATATCCATAAACTTTGGGTTGTCTGTTGCCTGTCCTGCAGACAGCACCTGGTCCCGCGCGGACATCGTATATGGACCTCCTCACTGAGAGTTGCTGCAGCCCGCCTAAGCGCACGGCACCGCCAGCGGCTGAACCAAACTTATCTCCGGCGTGTCCAACAATTCTGAATCGAGACTAAACACTTCCCGACGTGCCGTAAAACATGGTGCCAGCTCGCTACATGAGGGTGGGCACACCTGTGTTGGTTCACCAGGTGGAAGTCCATCTGTCTCCTCCACCCTCCCCAGTCCCTCCCACCGCCACCACCCCTCCACAGTCCCCTCCCTGCCGTGACGCACACGACACCAATAATTGCAGTGTACTTGGCAATCTGCGACCCGCAATTATATGACTTTCATTAATTCCGCCTACCGTTCTCAGAATGGCGTGTTGCCAGCCGAGCGTTCGCAGTTCACATATCCCGCGCTGTACATAACGCTATTTAATGGGACAGGATTTGTCGATAGCATCACATTTGAGGTTCTTATGAATGTACAAGGCTGAATTAATGAATGTCATATAATTGCGCGTCGCAGATTGCCGAGCACACTGCAATTATTGGTGTCGGTGCGTCCACGGGCAGGAGGGGACTGTGGAGGGGTGGTGGCGGTGGGAGGGGACTGTGGGGAGGGGTTGGAGGAGACAATGGCTCCACCTGGTGCAACCCAGCGACAGTGCACCACTCTCTCAGTAGCGAGCTGGCACCATGTTTTTTACGGCACGTCAGGGAGTTTAGACAGTCCCTCGATCAGAATGTTGACCATACGCCCCAAGGAGAATATAGTTTGGTTCGAGCCGCTGGCGAGTGCCCGTGTCGTCTAGGCGGGCCAGCACTCCAGTGAGGCAGGTCATTACGATGTCGGCGCGGACCAGGTGCTGTCTGCAGACAGCAACAGACAGGTATGGTATACAGCCAGACAGGCCAGACATGCCAGACACGACAGACACGACAGACACGACAGACACGACAGACACGACAGACACGACAGACACGACAGACACAAAAGACACGACATATCGGTGGGGTTCTCAACAGCCTGACCGATACGACGTGCAAGCAGAACAGGAAATGGTTTAAGCACAAATATGCGTACATTCATGTGATGGGATTAAAACCAAACACAGCAGACATAAAACAGTCTCATGTAACAATGCTAAGACGATTTAATAATACATATGCACGACAATCAAGACAAGAACTGCATGCCAAGCAGGCATTGACTCATAGCAGGTCACTTGAGCATTCACGCACTAGCACAAAATCCACATCTGTTCACATCAGACCTCAAAGAGCTGGCGTCAGAGAGGCGCAGTGACGTGTTCAGCGGGTCAAGAGGCGGTGGGTGGCGCATCCAACAATGCGCACTCTCGGCACCGGCCTTCGTGCTCTGTGTCCGCGCGGGACTTGCAGGTCAAGCCTGTCGGGCGAGTGAAGGCAGAGCAAATACAGTCGGCTCGAAACCAAGGGTCAAGAGCCCTGCAGTAAGGACACGCTGCACACCTGCAGCTCGGAGAAAGCTGACAGGATTGCTGCTGGTGTCACTGTTGGGATAAAGGACTGGGGACGACCTTGTTCGTCCGTTGGTCTGATATGTAGTCGAGTCACTGGTCGGTGGTTGTTTGGAGGTAAGGCGTCGCCGAATGTTAACGATCCTCGGGAGATGATAGATACAATCTGTATACATTTATATACAACGCTTCAACTCGTCACCAAAAAGGGAAACAGACAGTTGAAACAGTAGGATCCTATTCAATTGGGGAGGGGGCTGAAGCCACCTCCCCCAACTTTGATGAGGAAGTGGGTCAAATCCGGGGAGAAACCTGTATTTTGTGGATTCTGATGGTACTGAAAGTGATTTCCCCGCTCAGTCCCCCTCGCAGCTTTCCAAGAGAAGCTACACGCCCCTGAGAAACAGTTCTGGGATATGAGATGGGTGGGACTTTGCCGGGATATCATGAGGCCAGGAGAGATACCATACATCGGCTGCTCACGTGGAGTACCTAAACTGGATGGTGGCATGCTCATTTTTAGCAGGGCGGCGTGTTTTCCTATTAATAAGGTCTTTGGAGGTTTAATGTGCACCTCATCACGATTCCTTTGTAGTACAGATTTCGCTCAATTTGATCACGGGATTGCGATAAAATCCTGGATTATGAACCTTGACTTGACTTGATCTTGACTGAACCTACAAATGAGGAAAAATCACTCCACCAAGATGGTTCTTGACTAGTTGAGTGTAACCAGGGGCATGTTAGATGAAATTCCCTAGTGAGTTACAAGGGTAGTGATTTGTATAGCAGTAACAGTTGGCACCTTAAGTTGTTCGAAACTGTCAATGTAGGTACTAAACTACACAAGCGTAAGCCTGACACCTGCATGAATCAAAAGCCCGTTGTTGAAAGTTTACCAGCGCGGTGGGCAGGGGCGGATCCAGCCCCTCGGTTTGGGGGGGCAACTTTTTCCGGCAAAAAGGTACCCCCATTTTTTATCACGGATTTGGGCTTTTCACCTTATTTGGCATGAGCGATTAAAAAAATTTGCTTGAAAAAAAAATCGGAAAAAATACTTTTTTTCGGAGGAAAAAAAACGGGGAAAAAATCGGAAAAAAACATTTTCGTTTTTTTGGGTAAACAAATTGGGGAAAATCACTTTAAAACACACAGCACACCATTTCCGTAGCATATACAAACGAAGGTAATTAATAATAACGTTTATCTAATACCAACTCGCAAGGGCGTCACCGATAATTATTGAGGGGGTCGGCTGAAATGACGACAAAAAGTATATCCGTTTTTCCTGCGTGCATGCCTTTGCAATATTTTTCATGTGAATTTCCATGTTATAATACGCATTTGGTTTGATGTTAGGTACTTTAGGTGTTTTAGGGGGCTAATGTCCGCGTCATATCGTTTGCGTCGCCTTTTTCGGAACTCGGCAGGTCATGCTTAACTTGTAGCCAGCTTGAAAATTGACTCTCGCCTCAGGGGGACCTGACAGACCTCCCTGATGTTTTTCTGAAATCACTTTTTACTCATGCTGCTGAAATTTCACTAGCTTGATGTTGACAAACAATATACGGTATGCTGGCAAAATTTCACTGAAATTCGCATCATTTGGGAGAAAATGACATTTTAGTGGACAATTATAGTTGGGTGGAAAGGGACGGTAACTATTTGTAAAAATCGTAGGAAAAATTGTTTTTGCAGCAAATTGCTAAACAGGAAAGCGACAAAGATCGAAAATACATTTTAATTAGGAAAGGCCAACACGGGAATTTCCCAAATTTGAGGTTTCTTACCCCTAAAAACTGAAAAATGGGGGTAATCACTGAAAAAATTAACATTTCAAAGATTTTGAAAAACAAAAAATAAGTGAGGAACTAAATATAGGAAATATCCAAACCAAATGTCAAAGCAATGACTTGTAAAAACTATTTGTGATTGAGTGATGGCTCCCTAAGTGTAAAAAACTCATGACGTCATTTTTTAATCACTTTTTTTACTTTCTTTTGACCAGATACTCAACAAATTAAATACATTTTCTGTATTTCTGAGACAAAACTGGTTCTAGGGCCAATTTTTTTTCATTGTTTGATGTTTTTTGACGGGAGAAAACCGCTATTCTTGACGTGATCGGTCGAGGTCATTCAGTTGACCTGAAGTTCAACCATGACCTGAAACCTAAAAATGCATACTGTTGGATTCCTCACATGACAAGCAACATGCTGGTTCTTACTGCGTTGCTCTATGTTGCTTGGTTTGTAAGTTAACAGAGGGAGCCTGTCAGCCCCCCCCCCCCCCGTAAGGCGAAGGTGCAGACCAACCGGTATAGGCGAGGTTAATATGGTATGAAGTGGCCCCGCCTGGAACCAGGAATTTAACCGTCAAGGAGAGCTCTGCCATGCACTTAATGAAATTAATTTTTCCATTTTCCTAATTTGTGTAAGCAATTGCGAACCTTGTGATGCCGCGAAGCGGCGCGATTTTTTTCAGTTTTGTATTGTGAATAGCTGGATTTTGACTTCAAAACTCTTTTAGCTTCAAAGCTATTTTAACGATAAATTGTTATCTTTCCTCGGGTAGGTACCAGACTCATAGTATAGTACCAGACTCAATAGTACCAAAACAGTCGTATTGAAATAATTGGGGTAATTCACTGGATATCCTTCGGGGGTGGGCAAAAGGTTGGCCCCACCCTTTTTTCTTTTTCGCTTCGGTGGGGGGGCATGGCCGGATTGTCCCTCAGGATCCGCCCCTGCGCTTGAAGTTATATTTTTATCAAGGGAGTGGTATCTTGGTCAGTAATCACCGCCAGGGAGAGCTTGTCAGGACACTAAATGTAATCGGCTTTCTATTTGCAAAATTTTGTATAGCAATTGGACAAACTTGTGTCATGCGCGAAGCGGCGCGAAATTTCCGTTTTTTGACTGTGAAAAGCTGGATTATACTGCTGCCAAAGGCAATTTTTTACGATACATTTTCAATTTGTCCTCCTTTTGGGGGGGCAAATCATAGTCTCAGGCCCTTTGGGGGGGCATGGCCCCGTGCCCCCCCCCCCCTGGATCCGCCCCTGGCGGTGGGTCTACACATACACGTTGGAGAGATCAAACAGCTGATTGCACTGGAGTTTGAGTTTGAGCCCGAGACGCTACGAGCGTCGCGTCGATGAAGTTTAGTAAAAAAAAAAAAAAAAAAAATGTGCCTTCATGGTAACCTGTCGGATCTATATCGCACCTGTCAGATCTATATCGCCCTCAGCCGGTCGCAGCCGGCTGAGCCGGTTGCATGCCGAACACCGTGTCTGGGGACTTTGGATCAGCATGGCACCCGGCTGGAAATAGACACCGCCGGCCCCGGGTGCAGTTGCCACCACCGGCGTGTGACTCAGGCTTAACCCTCTGACGTCAGAGGTGACCCCGTTGCGTGCGTCGGCAGCTCTGCAGGAGCTTCGACCGGCTCGCGTGTGAGTTTATTTTTAGTAGGTGTGAAACTGCAGCGCGCCACCAAACTAACAGCGATTTTTTGTGAAGTAGATATATGTTATCGAAAGACCTTCGTAATATGTTTGGTGTAATCGTCTCGTTTTGTTTACAAGATGTTCTGGGGAGTCCGGGGGCGACGGCTCCCCGCGGTTGCAGCCGTCGCAGCGAGCGAATGCGAGCGGAGCGTTCTAAACGTGAACGTGGACCGTCTAAACTGCGACCGTGGTTGCTGTAAGAGGTTAGTTCAGGTTCGATTATGTTATTAGTTATTACAAATGTTTCCTGCCACACCCTGGTCCATGGGGATCATCTGCAGTATAGTTTGTCATGGTCCCACCAACCCCCAGCCCGGACAAGCCCAGGCCCATGGACACCAAGCCCAGGCCCAGTAAAATTCCTAACATTGAGGCCCACGCCCGGTCCGGCCCATTCAGATTCAGCATTTCATTACTTTCACAAAATTTGCAATCATTATCCTAACATATTTACTTGTACTGCATACTTAAAATGATAAATAATATCACTCGCCTGTGTGTTGCTGTGGAAGTAAGCTACTGGTTAAAATATTTGTAAATCTCTGACCTGGCTTGCGCGGCGCGCTCATTACTTCAACATTCTCAGCCCAAGCCCGCCCAGAGCCCAGGGATTTCCGCAAAGTTGAGGCCCAGCCCAGGCCCAGCCCAGGCCCAGCCCAGGCCCAGCCCAGGCCCAGCCCAGGCCCAGCCCATGACGAACTCTGGTCTGCAGCGCTGGTTTTTATTAGTAGCGCGCTGCAGTTTCAAATCTGCTAAAAAATACACACGACCGCCGCGGCTGGGAGGCAGCTGACTCAAATGTTATGAGTGGCTGCCTTTCGAACGACTCCAGGTTCTGGATATTGGGGGCCGCCATCCCTCTTAGTTCCCGATGGCGATGCACGTCAGACAGTGATGATCAGATCAGGCTCATCAGACAGTGATGAGAGTACTGCATAGACAGACGTTTATGTTCGGCCTGATCAGGCTGACAGACTGTGTGTTGAAACGGCGAGCAAGACAAGCTAGACAATCTCAGAAAAGGAAGATTGCATAGTGCAGCAGGTGTTTGGTGTACTGTAAAGCTTCTTAGATCCAGAGACTCACAAAGTTCTGTGAAACATGACATTGTACATTGCATTCACTTTTAAAGGAAAGAACCCCGATCATCTCGAAACGTCGTCGAGCGTTTCTGTCATATTTTACGCAGTGACCTTCACCCTCGCGTGATATAGAAGAGGTCGTTTGGCGAGTCTGCCGATCGCCTGACGATCCACTCTCTAGACAGGAAAGTATGTGCATTGTGCACATCGCCTGCGGCGCGGGAGGCGTGCGCCAGGTTCGACACCGCTGACGTCATAGGGACTGATTCAGTCGACAGGCATTCCCGGTTTTTGATCGCCTTATACTGACCGCCCTCACGTGCAGATGTTGGCACCTTCACCGCCGCTGCGTTGGTCTGAACTCCGATAACTTCCACTGCATTGGCATCTGTCTGTCGAATAAATTACCCTTCATCGAGTATATATTTCACATGTTGTATGTCTGGAAATACTGATCGTATTTCCAGACATACAACATACCATGGGCTTCGCCACGGATTTTTGAGTGGGAGGACGAAGAGTCGAACGATCCGTGAGACGGTTCGCGAAAATGTAAAGGAAGATCAGTTTCACTTTTGCTTAGGAACGCAATATTTTACGGTATACTAGCTAGCATCATTTTGTGAAATTATAGCAAGTTAATGACAAAAATAATTTGAAAATATTGTTATCGGTCATATATAGGTGCATTTCTTACAAAATAGTATTGAAATCGAGAGTTTTTAAAACAGCAAGCGATGTGCGAACAAACCAAGATTTGACGTCAGGTCAATGTTTGGGTCAGGAGAGGTCATTGAACCTTCATCAAATTGTTACATTGTTTTTTTTGGAAATAACTTTCTGGAGAAGAGAATAACAGCGATGCGGTTTATCATGCACTTCTAAACTGTAGAGAGTAGGGTGTGTCATATCAACAACTTTTTTCTCAGTTCACATCCTTCCGCTGATTTTCCTTGTCCTGTGGTCCACTGAAGCCATGGCGTGATTTTTTTTCCCCTGCATTGGAAAATTGAGCGGCGAAGGCCGGAAAGCATTTCATGTTTTCGGTGCGGCCCGGCGTTACAGTCTCCATGTTGGGTGTTAATTGCATACGGTCACAACTAACACCAGCCGCGCGAGCGATCGTCGGCCCGTGGCGACCGACACCGTTTGGCGGTTAAAATGCAGTCGTCATTTCTGGTTTAAGGAGAATTTTGATGCAATCGTTGGTGGATTTCATGTTTTGAGACGGTTTGACGGTCTTACATATGTTGTGGCCTCCTTCAA
>VOPJ01000670.1:0-12287 GCA_014673585.1 Semibalanus balanoides
TCGAGGTCACAATTTCAGCAGAAGACACAAATGTCACATGGAAACACCTGTGCATATGCTCCTGAAAAAACTCGGAAACTGCACATGTAACAAGGACCGATACTACTAGACGTCAGTTGCGCCTGACATGACCTTGATAAACAGGTCATAGGTCAAGGGTCGTGAAAGTTGGAATTTTGAAATTTTCAGAGTATGTGTAAAATCATTTGAAAGTAGAGTATCAGAAGTTGCTTTGCGATCATTGAATAACTACGTGAGTTATTCTTGAAAAACCGAGAGTGTGGCATCCACCCCCTGCCCGGGTGAAGGTGAAGGTTAACGTAAGCGTTGTTGTAACCACGTTTTTACAATGACTCTGGGCTTATACACATTTTGTCGTTAACAGGCCGATTGTTTTATAGTAATTTACGTTTCTAAAACATGCCTACAAAAATGCATACCAATTAAACATTGTATGTTACGATCGGTTATTATTGACATACCTTGCCACACACCTTCTGAAATTATCGAATTAACTTCATTTCAACTAAATACGTTACTGAACTCGCAGCTCCTGCTTCGTCAGCAGGGAAATGTCGTGAAGCCTTTGCTCTCTGGTAAGCTCTGACGCTGGATCATGTCATCATGATGTGACATCTGCACATGGAGCGAGAGGTAGAGCTCTCGCCTGGAACCGGTATCCTGGGGTATTTCCCCGGAATTCCTCCCTCCCCGGGATGTGGAGAAATGACTTGCAGATTTGTTTCTTGTTGCTGAGAGACGACTGACCTCTGACCGCTTTATTATAACCGGATATATAATTTAGACGTGCTTTGACATAGCTGATAGTGAGACGGTGAGATTCAGCGCGGATCTCCAAACTAACTGCTGTATTTTAAGGATATCATCGTAGCAAAGGACGTCACGATTAATAGCGGTTCAAAGAACGATTTCGTGAAATGAATCACGAATTATACCGTCCGGCACTGATGACGTCAGCGTGAATAAATGTGGATGATGAGTCATGCTGAACGCCATCATTATAAATTGATACACTGCAACTGCTGCTGGCTTCCCCACCACCATCCTCTCCCCACTTCTGCGAATGCGAGGGCAAAGCTATCGAGTGCCTGCAGCCTGGTAAGCCCGGTTACGAGACTACCTGCCTCGGCCAGCCAGCCAGCAGCGAGTAGACAGACAGACAGCCGACGAATCAGCCAGCCAGCCAGCCAACTAGCCGGCCAGCGAGCCGCGGGCGCTGCGTGTGAGGAATGACTCAGAATTGGGCGTGACTCGCAACAGTGAGAGGCGTGACGAGACGGCTTCCGCTCTGTTGGTTCATGCGTGACTCTACAAACCGGCGGCTGGCATTGTATGCTTATGGCAGTGGTTCCCAACCCTCTCGACACAATTACCCCTTTTCAGCAGTCAGAGGAGGCCATTACCCCACCCTTCAAAATTTATACTGATTTATAAAAAATAACGTTGGTTCCCAATGTGTTGGTTGCACCTGTTTACACACTTCCAATGGAACGTCGCAACTCGCAATAAAAACAAGGACTGAGAGCGCACATGTATTTATTCCCTTGTCTTCACAAAATTCTTAATTCTGGGCTTCGTTGCCGGCAAGGCGCACCGAAAAATTATATTGTTAGCCGAGGGCTGCATCAAATCCGTCTTGGCGTAACATTTATGGTTCAACTTCACAGGCCTTCGTTACCCCCGCAGAATGGCTCCGTTACACCAAATGGGGTCATGACCCACCGTTTGGGAACCACTGGCGTATTGCCTTCGCAACAGTAGATGGCAGACTGGCCAACAGCTGAGGTCAGCTTAGAAGAGACAATACGCACGCCTCGTGCGTATTGACTATGTAGTTTCTATGATTCGATCTGTACGATCGTTTGATGGCGCTTCTCAGGGTTTCTTTTGTAAGTATTGGAGCCACGTTTGCACTTTGCGGTCCATGTTTTGATAAGAAACCAACACACGGCTATGGGCTAGACCTGGGTGATACCAAGGCATTGGCAAAACACAGGCGCGGTTAGTGGCTGACTTCGCCCAATCGAAAGCACGGTATGATCAATCAGACGCCTTTTCACTTTGCTTTCTCGCACACTGCACATTCTGCCGGTGGAATAGGTCGCCTTGAAAGTTGTCCTAAAATTCAACCATATAGAATATTAGAAGCTGAAAATACGAATTCCGACATTAGTTTGGACGATAAATTGATATCTGTCGAAAAATGGGCATGTTTCACCTTTTTCATTCATGGCTATACAAACTTTATGACAATGTATGACGTCATGCATATGATAGCTTTGCTAGAGAAGCTATTGGATTCAATAATGACGGCCTTAAAACATATAGGTATACGCAAGCTGTTTGCAATGTAAACAACAGTTTAGAAGTGGCGGACGCGTTTCGTTTCCCCGAAACTTCTTTTTGTGCAAGGGGCCCACTATAGTCCTGTGGCGGAAGTATTTAACGTAGCGAGGTAGTTTTTCGCTCAAACCTTTCTCGATCTGCTCTACAAATCTGCTATCTCAGTTCAAAATCTTGCATGTTCAAGGTGAACTATTCCATTCCATTCGACCATTCCACCATTTCCCCATGCTGCCTTTCCGCCTTTTAGCTTTTACGCCTATTGGTCTTCGACTCGACCGAAGGGGTGAGTTGAATGTGCTGTGTGCAGTGAACCCATGGCCTCAACTGAATTCCGAAGACCTCGCTAAAAGCGTTCGGCGAAATACCAGCCTGCTCCCTGCGTCAAGGGAGCTATTACAAGATTACCTGTATATGCTCGACCACCACTCACTGGGATGAACTATTCCATCATCGCAACCCATCTCTCGATCAAACGATGCACCGTATTAATAGAAAACCATATCGGCCACCGCTCATGCAGCAGACATTCTCCAGGCTCCCGGGACCCTTTCTAGTCGTGGGCGACGAACAGATGTAACATTTGACCACAAAACCGCTCAGCTTTCAGCTTGTGTGGCAGCTGCTATCTGTTGCGTGCATATTTTACCAGTTACGCTAACTCTGCCGACCTGCCATTCGCTTCGACCGCTCGCCCAGCGCCCCAGCGAGAAACCACGCCATGATTGATCACCGAAACTCTGAGGCAACTCAATCAGCGATCCAGTGGCGCTAGAGGCGAACCCTCAGACTTCGCTCTTCGTGAAGGCCGCCCCAACCGCCGCCGTCACCACCACCACCGCCACCGCCACCGCCGCCGCCGCCGCCGCCACCACCGCCGCCGCCGCCACCACCGTCACCGCTGCCGCCACCACCGCCGCCGCCGCCACCACCGTCATCGCTGCCGCCACCACCGCCGCCACCACCACCGCCGCCGACACCGCCGCCGACACCGCCGCCGCCCTGCCCAGCGGCCCGGCGCGGCCCTGCGGCGCTCAACTGCAGGGCGCGTGCTCACCGCTCAGCCAGCCGCGCCGCGCCACAGCTTAACAGCGCGCACGACGCGCTCTAATGAGCGGCGAATTGCCGCGCTGGGCGGTGCATGTCACGCGTCGCGGTGCGCGCGTCGCTGCGAGTGGCTGTCTCTCGCCGCGATCGTCTCCACCGGCCGCAGCGGGGAGTGGCCGCAGAGCCAGAGCCGGCGGAGCTGAGTATTAAGGGATCGTCAGTCCTGACCGTTTCCGACGCTCGACCACGAAGATGGACTCGTCAGGTGATGTTTTTGTTTCTGCGTCGGCGTTGGTGATGGCTATCTCTGGGACTGAGAGCACACTAGCCATGCTGGAGGGTAGAGATGGCAGATTCCGAGCTGATGATCGGACAGGTGCACTGTCCGCAGCCCGCACGCTCCACGAGGACGCAGTTCACGCACGGGAGAGTACGGCTGCGGGTCAATACTCGCGTCGATATTTAATCTGCATGTCCTGCGGTGTTCGGACGATAAATCCGGTATACTGAGCGGCATACTCCCGTGCAGTATACTCCCGCATACTCGCATGCAGTATACCACATACTCCCGTGGTGGTTGACGTGGGTGACGTGGGTGTCGTGGGTGACGTGGGTGACGTGGGTGACGCGGGTGACGTGGTTGACGTGGGTGACGTGGGTGACGTGGGTGACGCGGGTGGTTGGGAGATGAGAATGCGAGCGTCATTACAGTGAAGGGCCTGCAGCGACAGTGCAGATGATGGAATTCAGCGTCATTTCCGCTGCGGCGGATGGACGTTTTGTGTGCTGCAGGGGAGATAACGTGTCAGGTGAATGGCATTTGTAGCAGATTGTATCGGATTACTATACCAGCTGATTGGACGTCATAGCTATGGGTGGAATGTGTAGTATGGCAGATGTGGCCAATGCCATACCAACATTTAAGGGGAATGTTTCACGTTTTTGAAAGTGTCGAATATGCTCCGGTTGTAGTCGGAGATTTGGAGTAAGTGCTGCTGAACATGATGGAAATATTTGTTTCTTGAAAAGTCACTTAACTTTATATATAGAAGTAAGGTTTTACAATTTGGGATAATGACGTCATTTTTGAGTTATTGTGAGCCATAGAGAAAACCTTTACGCTGCCAACTAACATATGGCACATTTTCAGAAACCTTGTCGTCCACGTCTATTATATACCTGTGCCTGTAGTCTGTACCTACCATACAGTGGTGTTGACCCCATTTGTCTCACTACCTCTTCCTCTCTCTCCGCAGGCGGTGGTCTGTACCTGGTCGGCCTGACCGGGCTGTACGGGGTGGAGATGCCCATCCTCAACACGTTCCTGTTCGCCGCGCTCATCTCTGCCGTCGACCCGGTGGCCGTGCTGGCCGTCTTCGAAGAGATCCACGTCAACGAGATGCTCTACATCGTCGTCTTCGGCGAGTCGCTGCTCAACGATGCCGTCACTGTGGTGAGTTAACCGTGTTTGTTCGTGTTTCGGGAAATTTAATCAAATTTCGGAGCAAGTTCCTAGTTACAAGGGATTCCGATATCAGTATTTGATATTTGCTAATAGTCGGAATATGTGAAAAATCCTATCTCTGATCGGATGGCGTGGGTTTGAGAACTATCCAAACTAGCTAGTTTCTCATGTTATTTGTGTGTGTTCCTACTTCCTATTTCAGCTGCTTGTAATTAAGAGTCAACTCACAGACCGAGGACAAACTGATCCAGTGTATAGCATACGGCCTTCCACCGCCATTCTTTTCAGAAACTTGCCAGCTCTACCTCTCTGTCGATGCTAACTACTTATTTCCATGATCTTCCCATGCTTAAGTGAAGACACTATACTATATTCTAGGCGCAATGTTAACCTGCAGCTGAGCTGAGGAAATTCCACCGCTGCGTACTGACCTAACTAACCATCTCGCTTGGTCTGATACCATCTAGCTCGTTTGATGTCATGCGATGTCTGATGTCATGTCTGCGGTTGGCGAGGCTGTTCCCGTGACGCCTCTAGCCTCCTCCATGTTCCTCCAGTCTGTGCAATAGGTTACGTCAGGATGAAGTTGGAGGTTAGAGGAGGTTATATAGAGGCGCCACGGGAACAGACCCGGCATTGACACCAAAATCTGTCTTTGACTTTAACTGTACCGAACCAAACTGAGCCGAACCCATACCCATATGCGAAATGATATGATCCCTGGTAAGGGTGGTATGATCCCTGGTAGTCCCTGGTAATGCTACCTGGTACAGCTGACAATGCTGGCTGGTAACGATACGTTCGTTCTGTAGTTCGTAGCGTACTGCTTTTCTCTTCTCGAGTGTCACTCTCTTGATGGACGATGGGAGTAAATGTCGTTCCCGCATGTGACATGAACTAACAGAATTACTGCCTGGCATGATGATTTACCACCCAACTGGATTTGTTTGGTGAGTTTCGCAACACCCACACCCATTCCCAGGGCGAAGTTGAGCGTGACATCGTTAGTCGTTACGCCACTACATCGCAGCTCCACTGGCGGATCCAGAAAGTGTGATTTTGACAGTTTGGGGGGCCAAATCCCACAAATATCGCTAATTCTGATAACTCATCGGATTTCGTTGCTTATGTATCAATATGATTTAAAAACAATTTCTCTAGTAAAAGTTGTCAGTTTTTACGACAAACAGGAAATGTGTCAAATTTGCGCGATTTTGGGTGGTTTGGGCGGGGGGGGCATGCTTTCGCCCCTGATCCGCCCTTGCGCAGCTCCGACTTACGGCACGGTTACATGGTTACGGTTACATGGTTGCGCGTCGGAAACACGCTGCCGCGGCGAGTGGCGCTCGTTTTTGATTGTCGCGTGGGAACGGCTGCAGACTGCGGGTTGCCACTCGACCTGGCGGAAGTGCTCCGAGCTCTGCTCTGCTGGTGTCGACAATGAAAGCTGACTCATTGGTACCAGTCTGTGGCATCAGTCATTCATGGTACAAAAACTGACATGGTGCACTGAGTGGAGGGGGGGGGGAGGACAATGGGGCGCACAGGCGGACCCAGAACGGCTGATTTTTTTTTTAGTCAAATTTAAAAAAGTCTGATTCCCTCCGGCAAAACAAAACTTTTAGCACCAAGACATGCCAATATTCGGTCGATTTCAGTCTTTGTGTGGACATGGTTCGATGTCCCGCAGGATGCGCGCAGCTGATGAGATACACCTCGCAGCCGGTCCGGTGACCAGCGCGGTCCGTCGGTCCCTCGCACGTGTGACGTGGTCGAGGGATCCAGCGTGGTCCCTCGGTCCCTCGCACGTGTGACAGTGGTCGAGGGATCCAGCGTGTCGTCGTCTCGCACTGTGACGTGTCGAGGGAATCCAGCGTGGCCGTCGGTCCCTCGCGACGTGTGACTGGCTCGAGGACTTCAGACGTGCGCCTCGTCCTCGAAGTGTGAGCGTGGTCGAGGTGATCAGCGGTGGTCCTGTCCTACGAACGTGTGACTCGTGTCGATTGGTCCTGCTTGGCTGTCAGCGGTCCTGGCGATAACCGTGTGACGTGGTTCCGAGGAAGTCGCGTGGTCCGCTCGGGTCCTCGCTTACGTTGACATGGTCGAGGGATCCAGCGCGGTGGTCCTCGGTCCCTCCGCACCCACAGGTAAGATTGATAACCAGCGTGTGACCGTGTCGAGGGGTCCAAAGCGTGGCCTTGGTTCCCTCGCACCGTGTGACCGTTGGTCGAGGGATCCAGCGTGGTCGTCGGTCCCTCGCACGAGTGACGTGGTCGAGGATCCAAGCGTGGGTCTCGGATCCCTCGGCACGTTGACGTGGTCGAGGATCCGCGCGTGAAGTCCGTCGGTCCCTCGCACGTGTGACGTGGGTGAGGGATCTCAGCGTGGTCCCTCGTCCCTCACGCACGTGTGACGTGGGTTGAGGGATCCAGTGTGGTCCGGCCCTCGACGGTGTGACGTGGTCGAGGGATCCACGTGGCTGGTCCCGACGTGTGACTGTGGTGAATACGGATTCAGCTGGTCTTCGGCTCGCAACGTGTGACGTGTGTCGAGGGTCGCAGTCGTGTCCTCCGGTCCTCCCGATCGCACGTGTGAACGTGTCGAGGGGATATCAAGCGTGTCGTGTCGCCTGCCGTGTTGAGTGTCGGGATCCAGCGTGGTCCTCGGTCCCGTGACTGTGAGTGGCGGGATCAGCTGGTCCCACGGTCCTGCACGTGTGACGTGTCGAGGATCAGTGGTCCCTCGGTCCGTAGCACCTGTGAGTGGTCGAGATGATCTGCTGGTCTCATAGCGGTCCTCGCGCGTGGTTTGGCTCAGTAATAAACGTGAACGATCGCATATATATGTATGTGGTTGTTGTGGTGCTTTTGTAATTGAGATACATGACTGCATACGATGCATACAATGCCGCCTCCAGAATCGTGCAGTGTGTTTTCTGTAAGGCGGTGATTAACGTACTGGTGAAGTTATTGATAATACGCCTATAATAATATATATAATATTAATAAATGTATAGTATATATATATATAATATATATATATATATATTTATCTCATTTCTTGCTCTCCTTCCTCGAATGTGATTTCTGAGCCTCGATAACCTCTGCACTGCGGGTCTACAAAGTCCTGGAATTTCCCATACAGCTCCCGTCCAAAGTTTCTGTTGGAGTCATGCTTGTTGTCGGTGTTGCCGTCTTTTATTCGATCTATTTTGCACGACCACCTGGATAAATTTATCGGAAACATTGACGCTAGCTGTTAAAAATGAAATAGTAAGCTGGCAGCGATCAACAGATAAACCAGTGTTGCCCAGCACCACAATGACAGCTGGCGCGACGCTGCTGGAGAAGCGATTCTATTGTTGGAACTTGATCCTGTTTGTTACCAACTTGACCACCATTGACGTCATCACTGCTTTATTTTGATCACATGCGCATGTGGTGACATACGTAGAAATAAATATTTTATTTCACATTGATTTGACTCGATTTGATTTCACATCCTGTTGTGGACTGTTTGGGGTTGAGCAACAATCGTTGTATACACACAACTGGCTAATGCTTGCGCGATTGTTGCTGGCAACACATGACTCACTCGCATTCAGCGATCAACAATACACACAGTGACACGGACGTACTCGAAGCGTGGCTGCACGAGCGGTTTGCATCTTTGCCGACTTCCGGTGGCCGGTGCCCCGTAGCACGTGGACATCACGACAGTTTCGTGCTGCAGTGTCATTCATTGTGCTGGCTCTTCGCCAGGTGTTAGATTATAAGTGACTCTTACACGAGGGTCATGGTCTGGAATATCACCATCAGGGACGTAGGAACGACATACAAAATTGGGGCCATATAGGCTTTGATCTTGTTTTGACAGAAACCCTACCCCTCATGCAAAAATTATTTGCGAATTTGAGCTTTTCTCGTCTTAGCGTGCGTTTTGTTTTATCAAATTTGCTTTATTCAGTTAACTAGAGGCAGTGGCGGATCCAGGATTTCCATTGATTGGGGGATGCAGGCCCAGAGTGTGCATATTTTGACACCTATAAAGGGGGCGCCGGCGTCGGGTTGTCAGCGAGATGAGTCGTTTAACAGGGGTGAGGGGGGTAGTGTCGGGTCGTCAGATCGAAAAGTTGTTGACCGGGTGGGTTGGGGAAGGGGTGGGGGTTGGAGTGGGGTCCTCAGTGCAAAAAAAGCGGTTGACAAGGGAGATGAGTTTTAATTTTCACCTAACCCGCGCCCTGCTGGGTATTCGGCCGAACACGCTGGGGAATATTCTCCCCCCTGTCTTCTGAACCAATAGATACCGCAGCGAGACGCGTAAGGTGACATTCGAAAGCTCTCAATGAGACGCATCTGAAGCTGAGGAGATTTTATTCCTCAGAATATGGTCACATGACAGGCCACGGTCAGGTAAAAGTCAAAAATTGAGGTATGAGTTCTTTGGCAATACTATCCATCCAAAGCCACGTATTGCGACTATTATCGCACAAATTGCTCTCAAAGGTTCAAAGGTATAATGTATATCTCGCAACTCGCATCAGCAAAAGGAAAATAGTAAACAAAGGTTAAGATCAAGGTCAGTTCACAAAAGGTCACTATTCAGAAGAGGTCTACGAAAGCCATGCTACACATGTTTTATGGGTTAGTTTATACCTATAATTCGATAGAACCAGCCATTTTCACAATTTGACCCCATATCATGGCCCTCAGGTCAATGTTAGGCCATATTAGGTCATAGTGTAACATGGATTAATTTAAGTATTACAAGGAATGTTTCCTGACAGTTTTGTCCCAGACATATAGTTCTGACTTTTATTTGTGTATATGTATCGAAATAAAACTCTGGTATTTATTTGCATTTATTTGTTGACTAGAAACTAAAAAAGTAACTTAAGACAATTACGCCATGAGATATTTAAACTTAAAAAGCCATAAGTCAGTCAAAATGATACTGGTTTGCTGTTTTGTGTGGTTATCATCAACACTTTTTGCTCTCATATTTATAAATTATGTTTTAATGTCTTACAAAAAATAAATTTTTGGTATTTTTGTCCCTATTTCGTTTCGTTTTGTGTGTGTGTTTGAAACCCACAATCATGCAAATCCGAGACAGCCATTAATACAAAATTGTCATTTCCTTTCTTTTAGCGTTTTTTATTTGCAGTTTGCATGCAAATTTGATGTACGATTTTTCAATCATTTAAAGTTTTTCCTACAAAAATGTCGTGTCATGACGTCAATAAAGCGTCACTATTTCTTAAAGTGTTTCATCTATTTGTATTAAAATGTAGTAACAGGACGCTTAATTCATGCACGATAAGGTACTGAAAGTATCATTTTGATACAGTGATATATTTTAGTGCTTAACTTATCGAGAAAATCTGGGAAGGGGCAGATTTGACCCCCGGCAGGGCGCGGGCTAATTATCACCGCTTACAACCAATGCAGGACGTGCGGGGGGCATATATGTGTTTAATGTCCCCTCATGTTCCTGTTGGAGGGGGCATTTGCCCCTAGCGCATGCACCATAAGGATCCGCTAGTGGCCGCTAGTGGCCATAGTCAATGGTCATAAGGTGCGGCAAGGTGGTCGTAAACAAATTCAGTGTCGCGCCAAATAACTTATTAGGTATTATAACACACCCAAACCATTTAGACAGTGCTAGGATTTGGTAGCGCCCTCCATGTGCTTGAGAGCGCCCTCCATGGGCTTTGGGGCGCCCTGAATGAGTTTGGGGGCGCCCTTCTCAGATTTGGGGTGCATCTCATCGCCGTTGATGGCGTACTTCCGAGTTTCGGGGCGCTCTTCCGAAGTAATGGATGCTTTTCGGGCATCGAGGCTCACTCCCCGGAATTTCGAGCGCCCTCCACCGCACTGGGGGCGCCCTCCATGGGTATAGGAAGCGCCATTTATTAATTTTGGGCACCCTTCTTAGATTTAGGGCGCTCGGCTGAGATTGCATGCCTAATTGCGTTCGAAGGCGCGATTCCGAGTTTCGAGAACGCCCTTCCAATGTTCTGAAATTCGGGATGCTTTTGGGCATTGGGAGCACTCTCCGGAATCGGAGGTGCCCTTCATGGGTTTGGGGGGCGCCCTCCATGGGTTTAGAGGTGCCTGCGGTGCGCAGATTGCACCTTCGGCGCAAAACTAGTGCCCTTGCGCCAAAAACGCAGGGGCACCAATTTCCATCGAGGACGGGGCTGCCAGCCCTGTTACCCCCTGGACCCGCCCCCCCCCCCGACTTGAGAAATTAAGCAGACATTCTGACCCAAAAATGATGGCCTTGCCCCTACCCCCTCCTGGTTCATACGCCCAATGAGTTTCACTTCCCCTTCTATCTATATAATTATACAGGTGCTGTGCCACATGTTCTATATGTCTTCAGGTGCTGTACCACATGTTCTATCTGTCTCCAGGTGCTGTACCACATGTTCTATCTGTCTTTAAGGTGCCTGTACTACATGTTCTATCTGTCTTTGTGCTGTACAACACATGTTTCTAATCTATCTACCAGCGTACTGTAACAACATAGGTTCTAAATCTGTATACAGGTGCTGTAGCCAACAATGTTTTCTATCTGTCTCCAGGTGCTGTTAACCACATGTTCTATCTTGTAACCAGGTACTGTAACACATGTTTCTATGCTGTCTCCAGGTGCTGTAACCACATGTTATATCTATCTATCAGGTGCTGTACCACAAATGATTCTAAAATCTGTCTGCAGGTGCTTGTAAAAGCCACATGTTCTAAGTATGGTCTACCAGGTCGCTTGTTACCACATGTTCTATCTTGTCTCCAGGTGCTGTACCACATGTTCTATCTATCTGTCTTCAGGTGCTGTACTAACATGTTACCTAAATCTGTCTCCAGGTGCTGTACCACATGTTCTATCTGTCTCCAGGTGCTGTACCACATGTTCGAGGCCTACGTGGAGATGGGCCAGGAGAACATCACCGCTCTGGACGTGGCTGCCGGTCTTCTCAAATTCCTGATCGTGGCGCTGGGAGGCACCACGGTTGGCATCATCTGGGGATTCCTCACCGCTTTTGTCACGAGGTAAGACTGAATCTGTGCCGTATTTGTCGCCATAGGTAAAGCGGAATACTCATCGCCTTCGTCAAGAGCTAAGACGGAATCCGTGTCGCCTTTGTCACTAGGTAAGACGGAAAACTCGACGTCGCAACGTCCACCAATATTGTTCATTTTCTCTATTTTGTTCCTACAAAGTTCTGACACATCCTGACTCGCCAACATTTTCTGACCTCATCTTTCCATTTTTACCCTCTTGGCGTGATTAACCTCGCGGACCAGGATCACGGCCACCACATATGGCCCGCTACCTTGCAATCTTCTTCATCCCCACGTCGTGAGCTCTGCCGCCGCCCACCGGCGTGCCGTATAACCCCGGT
>VOPJ01000672.1:0-10551 GCA_014673585.1 Semibalanus balanoides
CATCAAGCTCGCGCGTGAAACCAACCATCTCACATTCATGTGCAGATGCCGTGACAACAACATCATCCCAACCGGGTTGCAAGTCAGGCTTCCCGTGAAGAGCAAGAAGGCAAAACTCATACAGGAGAGAGCTTCCCGTGCCCTCCTGAGAGAGAGGATATCGTTTTCCAATCGAAGAAGCAAAGCAAGCACGTTGACATGTCCATTTGCAAACACAGATCTACTCTCCGGGCTACAATAACGTCCATAGAAGTCCATGCTCATAATTTAGATCATTGTGCCCGAGACGTCACGCTTATGAGCTCATTCTACTCGTTTTGAAATCGTGATTGGTACCGTGATTGCGTTTCCTATTTTAAACAACAGTGTGCTGGTTATGCTGAAGCCGACTTATTTGCTACCAATTAAAACTTTGAACAAAACTTAGCCCGGCAAAAACGATTTGGGATTGTTTTCGTGACGTGTCTTTGATACTATAGACACCTCCATTTTAGTTCCTAAACAAATATGTGACGGTGATTGTGTATGTATTATGGTAAGAAAACGCATCAGTGCACACTGCTAATACTGTTGAGATGGCGCCCCTCTGACTGGTGTTGGCCCGCCACCGACACCCGTTTGACTGTGGTGAGGTTGCCGGTGGGTGCGGCGCTCGTGTCAAGAGCGTCACCCCTACCTTCTGGATCACTTCCTGGCGGTACCCCGGCCGCGCCGTCTTCGGCCCCGCGCAGCACGTTTCCGCCCCGTGCCGCTGCCGGACGCCACCGGGAACTGGTTATTGTAGTCGATACAGGAGTCGGTCTGCCCGCTGATCTGCTGGAACGTCGGCGAGCAGCCCGAGTCTGCCGCGGAGAGACAATGACCGGTCAGCCGACACATCCCAGCCAGAGGATGACCGGTCACATCCCACCCAGAGGATGACCGGTCACATCCCACCCAGAGGATGAACGGTCAACATCCCACCCAGAGAATGACGCGGTCACATCCCACCAGAGGATGACCAAATCACATGCCCATCCAGAGGGTAACCGGTCAATCCCAATCAGAGGAGACCGGTCACATCCCACGCCAGAGGATGACAGGTCAACATCCCCACAGAGGATGACGGGTCACTATCCACCCAGAGATGACCGGTCACATCCCACCCAGAGGATGACCGGTCACATCCCACCCAGAGGATGACCGGTCACATCTCACCCAGAGGGTGACCGGTCACATCCCACCCAGAGGATGACCTGTCACATCCCACCCAGAGGATAACTGGTCACATCCCACCCAGAGAATGACCGAACACATCTCACCCAGAGGATAACCGGTCACATCCCATTCAGAGCATGACCGGTCACATCCCACCCAGAGGATGACCGGCCACATCCCACCCAGAGGATGACCGGTCACATCCCACCCAGAGGATGACCGGTCACATCCCATTCAGAGGATGACCGGTCACATCCCACCCAGAGGATGACCAGTCACATCCCACCCAGAGGATGACTAACAATTTGACGTTGTCGCTACGTTGTGAAGGGTTGTAACACAAGTACAACACGTTGTGATAGTGTAATTTGTAGACTCCCCAGGAACGTTGTCACAACGTTACCTTGTAACGCTCACAAAACGTTGAAACAACGTTGCTACAACGTTACCTTTGACCAACATTGCTAACCTGACTTACGTGGGCGATCATTAATCTTAGTTAGATGGTGAATATGCTCAATTTAAATAATTGTACCACATTGCGAGCTGTTCTTCCCAAGTTTTTAGAACAAAGTTGTAACATCGTGACGATACAACGTTGCAGTAACGTTTAACAGCGACGTTTATACAACTTTTTCTTCACAACATTCACGACGTTGTCGCAACGTTGTTAAAACGTAAAATACAATCTTGATTTTTCACAACGTTGTTACAACGGTATCTGTTACCTGGGATCCCACCCAGAGGATGACCGGTCACATCCCACCCAGAGGGTGACCGGTCACATCCCACCCAGCATAGGCGTAGGAACGGGGGGCGGGGGGACCATGGCCCCCCACTTTTCAGGCTGGGGGGCAGCAATGTTAACTGTCCCCTCCCCCACTTTTGAACGATTTCTCCTACTCCGGTAACCGATATTTGTTCGATATGAATGCTTTAAAGCTGTGAAAATTATTACGAATTTCCAACCCCGTAATTAAATAACCCATAAGCGTAAGAACGACGAATTGGTGCGGCCAAAGCCCATTTTTAAAGCTCGTGATCTAACAATATTAACGGTTCTTTATTTGTGAATGATTTTTTATTCAAAAGTCACTGTTAATGGTTTCATATTTGAATGCCTTTAAAGATGGCAGAATATTAAGTAATTTACAACTTCACAATCATAACCGAACGGTAACCTCGTGTATAACATATATACTATTTATGGGAAGGGCACAGGGGCCATAAGTCACACATCTTAAAGGGACACTGCCACCTTAACATTATATTTGAGTTGAGATTGCCATTTTCCGTGCTAGCGGCATATGCAATTATGTATAGTATAAGTTAAAACAACCACCGAGGTCGAGTCACAAAGAAATTTGAGTTTGGTTTTGACATCTTTAACATCCCCAGTCCCCAGTGTATTTAAACGGGGACCCTGATCCGATGACGTCGTCACTCTTTATCAAATGTTAATGATAGTCGACTTGTTTTACATTTCGCCATACATTAGCCGTACATATGGCAGCGTGAAGGTTTTCTTCATTCCCGAAATTAATTCATATGACGTCATCAGCCCAAATATTAAAACTTAACTTTTTATCATATTGAGCACCGTTTGTGAGAAACGAATGTCATAATCGTGTTCGGCAGCAATCACTTCATATTTAGAACCACAAGCGGCGTACATTTGAGATTTTTTGGGAAGGTGGCAGTGTCCCTTTAACCTTGGGGTCTAACAATAGAACCTCGCCCTCAGTTTTGAGCCTTTTTACCCCTTTCGATCACTGATACTTGTTCGAGATTAATATTCTAAAGTTGAGAGAATAGCGATGAATGAATTACATTACAATGACATAACTCATAAGCATGCCTAAGAACCGAAGGTGGAGGTGGAGAGGCCAGATTTTAGGTCAAGAGAGCTAACAATGTTAACTGCATCCCAGCCCCACTTTTGAGCGGTTGCTCCCTTTTACATCGCTGATGTTGATTTGGTTCGTGTTCAACTGCCATGCAGGGGTGTTGTTTGAAACATTTGTTAAAAAGAGACGACGACATCGGCTAAGTACCTATATTAAAATACACTAAGGGTTCTTTAGTTGCAAATGTCAAAACCAGACTCGATTTTTTTTTATTAGACCTCTCTGGTTGTTTTAACTTCTACAATACTTTATTTTAATGCAAATCCAACTACATGGCTATCTCAACTCAAATATAATGTTAATGTGAAACATTCCCTTTAAAGGGAATAGTTTACCTTTAACATGGGGTTTTGAGTTGAGATAGCCAAGTTGTGGAGCATGCTCGAAAATGACTTGTGACGCTTTCATATTTCCAAAGAAACCTCTTTTTAATTATTTAATATTCAGTCCTAGAAGTCGGGACCGAGTAAACCCGGTAACTCCAATCGCTGATTGGCTGATTTTGGCTGATATGACGCATGATTATGACGTAGAGATGACGCAAGACTTTGGGAAAAGCGTTTGATAGAAACGCATAGTGCTGGACTGGACAATAACATTTTGTTTCAGCACCTCATTCCCTGGATTGCAAGAATAAACTTTGTGAGGATTTATCGTTATTTTGATGCTTAAATCGTCTATAAAGCGTTATTCTCAGCAACATTCTCAGCGAAATTATTCAGACGTACCTAGTCTTACAGATGGCCTAAATCCGTCTTCATCTTTGCTTGCTTCTTTGCTGCTTGCTTGCTTGCCATGGGTTTCAGGAATGAACTCCGTTTCACTGCAATTGATTTGCAACAGAAAACTGATAATTTTTTGTCGTAATGAATACATGGTATAAGGCTAAAGTCGAAGTAATTACAGCACTAACCTGACTTCAACGTCATAGATGAACCACGGAACTTCTTCCGAGGATAAAAAAAACAAACAAAATAAACGGGGGACCAAAAAAGAATCATTTGTTTATTTTGCCGTTGTTTTATTATGTGACTTCTCCAATAAAGGGAAATGTTTCACATTAACATTAGATTTGAGTTGAGATGGCCATTTTGCTGATTTTTGCATCGAAATTAGTGTTAAGAAGTTAAAACCCCACAGAGGTCAATCGAAAGTAAATTTGTAGTTTGGTTATGCATCTGCACAAAATAAGGTCCCTTAGTGTATTATACGCCAATTAAAGGCCGATGTAGTCATCTCTCTTTATCAAATGTTGATAAAAGTAGACTTGTTTTACATTTGGCTATACATTAGCCATACACTAGCTATACATATTGCAGCGTGAAGGTTTTCTCTATTTCCCCAAAATCCCTTCATATGACGTCATCAGCCCAAATACTAAAACTTAGTTTTTCATGAAATTCATCACTGTTTGTGAGAAACAAATGTCAGAATCGTGTTCGGCAGCAATTACTTCATATTTTACACCACAAGCGGCGTACATTGGAACAACTTTCAGAGAGGTGAAACATTCCCCTTTAATGGTTTTATCCGTCGCGATTATGCCGAATAAATAAATGAATAAGCACGTGATTTGACTTCGAATTAATCTCCGTGGTTCTAAAAGCGTTGCATTTTCCTGCATCTTGAACAAGTTGTTAGGCAAGTACTGTCTTGTATGCGCCACATTCCCTCCAAATCGATGACGTTTTGATGACATACGTGCTTCTTAGAAAGCAGATTTCGCGTTATTTAGAGGAAAAGGGTATGAATTTGAACCAAATATCTGACATTTTAATTTACTTTTTCCGCGTAAATATATATTTTTATGACTTACTAGTATCATGATAACAAATTTCTAGCTTCTCTTCATCATTGCTGGGCTTTTTCTCTTTTTTCAAGGTGAACTGTTTCCTTTAACGGATGGGGCTGAAAATGTCACAACGTCAATCTACGGCCCAGATTACCCCCATAACACAGTTTAATCGAAATATGATATGTAGGGTGTTATGGCTTGGTCAATCTGTCATAGAATGCCCCAGATGGTTCAAAAACTGTGGCTGTGGTACGACCGCAAACGTCTTTGGTAGTGGGGTGGTGACCTGACCACAGATAATCTGCGGTCAATAATTTCGCAATGTGTGGATGATTGATGCCCCATCAGCTGTGCAAAAAACGGCAGCGCTGCACGTCACTTCTTTCTGCTAACCTCAAAAGCCTTAGGGGGCGTCTAAACGCCCTCCCCTTGGCCCGGCGCGGGTTATTGATAGTGATTCCCTGCAAGACAAAATTTGTGGCAGCAACAGCCTTCTTCCAAAGGGAACAGTCGGACACTGAACAGCTCTGAGCCTCTGAGCCGTTGCAACAAACGCATTTTGTCGTTGTTCGGAGATGTTCGCAGTGGTACACGGTAACGCAGAATCGCTGTTGAACGTTCGCTTGTCTCCTAGTCGCCGATACCTGATTCGTGTGAGCTCGGCTTTACGACAGGAATCAATTTCTGGATCCGGCACCCTATGGTGGCTACTCATTCTTCCGATTGTCTGGGTAAGTATGCATTTTTACCTTTCAGGTACTTGCATGGATGAATATTGGAATAATTCGCAAGCGTTATTTTTTACTTGACACCATATTTTTAAAAGGTAAATAATGTTTTTTTTAAATATATTGGACAGCTTAAACAATAGACTTTTGCATTATTATGACAAAAATAAACGTGGTAATAATAGAGAAATATATATATAATATAATTATATATTTTAAATTCATGTCCATCCTAAGTCTGACCCAAATATGATAATGTTGACCAAAGTGTTCCCGATAACGTCTAAAAATCAACAGCAACACACATACACAGGTGCCTGCTGATTTAATTGATCGTTAATGGATGAAACCAACATTCTAGTATAATGGTGCAAATTTGGTGAAACATAATTACTACCTTATCTGATGGCCCCCAATGAGACATGGGTTCATAATTAAATAATATTTGAATGGTCTGGTCTGGTCTGGGCTTGGTGTTCATGGGCTTCGGCTGGGGGCTGGGCTTGGGGTTTGGGCACCCATGATAGTCTCTGCTTTACGACACCTATCAGCGACTGCCTCTGCCGCCAGCCCGCCTCATCAAAGTTGTAGGTAACTACGATCGCCGCCCTGTGCTTATTTCTTTGCATCCTGTGCAGTGCAGATGTCTGGGTGTATTTGTGAAACGTTCATGGGCGGTTACTAATGTCGCAGTGTGCAGCCACAAGGTTCTCGTATTATCGTGGTCTGCAGAGGAAAACAAGCGAAGCGGTTGTCTGTTTACATTCCTTCTGCAGGCAAATAGACAGCCGGCACGCCGACGTCTGGCGAATCTCACCAGATGACGCCGTAAAAACACCGCATCGGGCCGGTCTAACCAGCTGCCGGGGTCCTCTGCGCTCGTCGGTTTGGGGTTCGGGTTGATTTCGCTCACAAAGCAACCACTTAGCAAATGTCTAAACAAGTGATTTCTGAGTGGTTCGAACGAAACAAATATCCTATAGTCTTGTGCGTTTATTTGGTTATTTTTACACGATCACGGTTCAAAAGAAAGTAAGGAGTGAATGCGAGCTGGCTGGACTAATTCTGTCCTGTTTGATCAGGAACATGATATGGACCTAGCTTAGGTTGTGTTGCTGATATCCACATGACATTTGAGAGACGTGTTATTCGACATTTGTTTCAACTGCAGATCCCTTGACATTTGGCCGAATGCGCAACCTTCTGAAGTACCGGCTTCAAGTCAGACCGCGATGATCAACTGCCTCGGAAGTATCTAAACAAAGTATGGAGCTGGGCGAAACAAAAATCCAATGACAAAAGGGGTAAACCAAATGAGTAAAAGTCGTTCTAAAGTTGCATTAGTGTATAGTTGAAGTTTGTTCGCCATTGACTCTCGTCTCGTGCGTTGGGGAAAAAGCCTAACCCGCGCCGTGCCGGCATGCTCGGCGCCACCAACCGCCACTGAAACGCTTTTTTACTCTATGTAAGAGTAAATGGAGAGTCGTGCTCAAAACGACCATGGCGTTACTCTATGTTCACACTAAAAGAACTCGTCTCGGACACCTTACTCGTCATTTACTACTCCAATTTACTAGCGACAACCCCTGAATACTCACCAGTTACCCATTAAATACTCTACTGTTACCCTCAAAGGAACTCATAATGAACATGACAACCCATACAAATCTCCATTAACCCACACATAACTCTTAAGACACTCTTAATTACTTTTTATTTGCTCGAAGATGACTCTTTAATTACTTTATGATTGCTCTTTATTTACTCTATGGTTACTTTTCATTTGCATTATGGTTACTCTTTATTTACTCTATGGTAACCTTCCATTTCCTTTATGGTTACCTACTCTTCATTTACTATATGGTTGCTTCCAATGCAACTCTGAAGAAACTTCTTTAAAAACCCTTCATTAATAATGAAGGAACATCCATATGAAAAATGCACGTTCTGCCAGATCTTTAGATGAATAAACATGCACAACAATACACAACTTTTGAGCGACGGAATACAATCACGTTGAAACCTGCAGCAAAAATGTCGGTGACCAACTAGAAAACTACAACAGAGCTACAGCTGGCAATAACGAATGGCTCAAGAAAAGCCAATCACATAACGGTGCTATTTATTTTTCATCAAAATCGCACCCTAAAACATCAAATGGAATGAAATAAAAGTTATGGAAGAAAAATTAATGAATGGAGCATTGAAGAAAAAACATGATAGATGACCTCTCTTTCCGAAGCTTGCACTGCATTTTCTCTTCTTCTGCCCTGCTGAGGACTCGGGATGGTCGGTATATGTTCGGCATACCGGCCATCAGCTTCTTCTCAGTACCGTTGAAACTTGGTACCATTCTTGGCATGGCAAAACTTAACAAGGTACCCATGTTCACACCTCAAAACTTTGCAAGCCACAATATCCTTTTGGAACCGAAGGAAACAAATACATTAACCCTATTCCTGGAGCGATGAAAAGTATACGAATCTGTCGGGGGGGGGCTTATTCGGCCCCTCCTTCAGATCTCCGCTGCTATAAGAGCTAGAAACATGGAACTTGGCGTGTGACTAAGGACGACAATGAACTCTATTTTGTCAAATTTTGGTGACCTTGGGTCAAATGACGTCATCAAAAATTATTTTTGTCAAAACATAATATTTTCAGGAAACCTTGCCATTATCTCGGAAACTATGGCAGATAGGGAGGAATCCGAAAAAATCACTGTAAATGTGGTTTTTAAATTGTCTTTCACCTGTAAGACATCAGAAATGACCTCAGGTCAATGTTTGGACTGTAGAGGTCAACAAATGTTTAGAAAAAAACTGTTTTTAGCAAATGTTTGTTCGTTAATAACTTTTTATAAAGTTATTGCAGCCCTTATTCTTGTAACACGTGTTTCTTCGTCATGCGGTCGAATCATATCAATTTGTCAAATCGAAAATTGACCCCGGGTCATAGGTCAAGGTAAGGGGACGTAAGTCGGTCAAATGCATATCAAAAGACGCGTATTGACGAGACAAACATTTGAGACCATTTTTGTGAGTCTCTAATGATGTTCTTGTCACGATTTTGATAAAAAGGTGTTGGTGACCTTTGAATGACCTTTCAAAAGGTCCACTGACTAAAAAATTCTCTCTTTTCATCAGAGAGGGCTAAAGATGAATGATACTGAAATCATTCGGATTGATGCAATGTAATAAAACCCTCGTTTTTTCATTTTTCAACCATATACTTATATGAAGGGTAACCATTTGCCTGACATCAGGTAATCAAATATTAGATAACACCCTGAAACTTTCAACACATATTATTTGTCATTTTTTCTTTCACATGCAATCCGTTTTTTTTTTAAGCGTCTTGAAAATAAAAACTTGCATCATTTGTAAAAAAATAAGTTTTTCACCCCCCAATTGGATTGCAAAATTCAAAATTTGAAAATTCGAATACCATCTGAAAAACAATCAATTCTTAAAGATGCGTTTGTTTGCTAACACTTCTCTCAACAAAACAACTCTCCAGAGTGCTTAAGCCATCAAATATTTTGGTGTCAAAACGGCCGAACACGCCCCCCTAAAAAACTGTCCTGGACCCTCCTAATAATTTAATTTGGAAAAGTACCCATTCGATGCGCAATGGAAAGGTTAGGAAAGGTCAGCAAGTTTGAAGATTCTGAGTTTAGTTATGAATGACCCGTACGCGAAAAATAACCTCAAGGGGCCGATTCGCCCCCCCCCCCCCCGACAGTAATAGGGTTAACTGCAAATGTCCACTAGTATACCTCTTCCTCACTGAACCACCATTCACTGCTAACTAACGGCTCACATCATGGCGCCTGAATGCCACGCACTTCTACTGCTTCTACCTGCTTCTACCTCCTTCTACCCGTTTCCGTTGCCGTCATAGAATCTCAAGAGCATTCACAGAACAACTGACGTGTTAAGACAGGGTATGTCGTGAGTGACTCAGGGTTATGTTAAGAGTAACAGCATAAATGGCATGAAGTACCAGATGGGTATCACAAGAGTAAGATATGTGTATTTTCAGAGTAAGTCGAGGAAATAAAGTTTACTCTGCGTTTACCTGCTGTTAGGTGTAAGTGCTGGGTACATGGAGGGTAGATGGGGGTCCATAAGCTGGAATTATGGGTAGGTTAGGATTTAGGAATAACTAAAGAGTGTTGTAAGAGTATGAGATGTAAGCATAGTAAATAAAGAGTGAAAAAGTTTTTCACTGGTGCACCGGAGGGGAGGGTATATGGCCACCCTTCGAACTTGGCTCCTATGGGACGTAGACAAAAATTGAAACAACTAGGCGCGCAACCAGGATTTTCATAAGGGGGCACGACCTCACGACCCCGTCGGGCCACGGGGGGGGCCCACCATTGCGGACCCAATAAGGACCCCTGCACATATCAGGGGTGGATCCAGGGGGCATGCCCCCCAGTTTCCGAAACCATAATTTTCTCCCCCCCTAAGAAAAAAAAAACACACAAAGTTCGGACGTATGTACAGCCTCCGCAGTTGCTATGGTATACACTAAGGTCCGAGTTCTTTCTTCGCTAGCGTATGTTTGACGGCGAATTAAGAAACGACCGTATATGCATTCAACCCGCATTATTGATAGCTTCAAATTGATATATTGACGCATTGCCTCACCCTGTGTATTTGCTACTTTTAAGCAAAAATCCGTTTTTAGCGTTTTGCGGTAAAAACAACTGGTTTTTGCTTAAAAACAGCCCATGAACAAGGTAAGCCAATGCGTCAATATATTAATTTGAAGCTCTCAGTAATACGGGTTAAATGCACGAATAATCGTTTCTTAATTCGCCGTAAAACATACGCTAGAGGAGAAAACAAGCTGGACCTTAGTGTGTACCATAGCGACTGCGGACCATGTACCTACAGTTACAAACGGACTGACGACACGC
>VOPJ01000673.1:0-10549 GCA_014673585.1 Semibalanus balanoides
ATGGACCTGAAATATACCTACACCTCGGGAATAGGCTGACTGGCAGCGCTGTCCAGAACAAACAGTTTGTGTTGACAGCGTGTTTGTCATTTAGCGTTGTCCGTTCAGAATAAAAAATATTAAGAATGCTTCCTGAAGTAAACTGGCTCTTCCATGCTCAGTCAACTACAAGAAAACATCTGAAACTTAGAAAAAACACTCAGAAATACTTTATAACTTATGTTAAATGCTCTTCCATGAGAAACCGCATGGTTTATATTTTGTGACCTGTCATTGGATGGTCTTGCCCGAGAAATATACATGATCTCCGCGTTTGTCTTTGAGAGTAAATATATGGCTCATAGACGTCGCATTAACACCGAACCAGATCCAATTAGACCAGTTAGTTTGCGTTTTCAACGGCGTGCTGTAAAGCGGTATTTGGAAGATCTGTTCCTATGTGGGATGTAGTTTCTAGATTCCAGTCCCTTTCACTAACAAAACGCGAACTAGCTGGTCTCGTTGTATCTGGTTCGGTGTCAGTCATATCGGACAAAACTAAACGACAAGCAAAATCCATCGAACTTATCGAGCCAAGTTTTACCAAATATGCTTGTTTCGTGGAATATTGTTCCTACTAAGAATCACCAGTTCGGAATCTTGTGAGTGGCCCGACCGTAGCCATGGTATTCAGAGGCTTATGTTTGCCCTACTTCTTGGTTCATGTGGCTGCATATTGCACACAAAAATAAATGCTCATGCCGAAAAATGTGGTATTGAGTTTCTGAATTGTTCCGTTTTTGTGTTTAGAAGCAGCGCACGTCCACGCACAACCCTGTCTTCATTATGACAGTGTTTGCGAAACTTGCGGCCACGACCCGCCGGCCTGGCGTCCGACCGGCCACGACTGACCGGTCCAGTCACGTGATCGCCCGCGGCGCGGCGCAGGACGGTTACCGCGGTCACCGTCCCTGACACGTCCTGTTTAACTCAAAGCAAAGTTATGCTCTTTCAAATGAGGAACTAACGGTAAATAACGCCTGCTAGGTTACCGACCAAATAGGGACGTTTTATTGGTAAGTATATAATATATAAGCGACGTCGAATTATCTTTGAGAAATTCGCAAAAATACTTCCTCCCTGGAACATAAAAAATACCCGGCATCAGTTCAAAATTGAAATATCCAATGTTAATGAATGCGTCAAGATCATCCACTTTATGCATCCTCCCTTCCACTGAGCACCACCCATCATGTTCCCCGAGTGACTGTGACCTTGACCTGCCGCGGGGGACGAGTGACGCCGCTAACGGGGCAGGTCGGGAATCGATCACAGCCTCTCGCCGCGGTGATTCCCGCCCGACTGACGACCCCGGACGGCGCGCAGATGTTTACCTGCCGTCTTGTCAGTTTACCGTACCGCCGCGCCGCTGTCGTTGGAGCCGCGCACGCCAGACTCGCCCTTACGGCGGCGCCCCGCGGCCGCGGTGACGTCGAAAATGCCGTGCATGCGCGCGCCGGCCGGAATGCAGGTTTATCTGGTGCCAAACAGTGGCGGCAGGCATGGGCCGTGTTCGCCTTCCGATTATCGAGGTGGCGGACAGTGGCGCGGGCGGGGCGGATCCGCCGCGCCGCCACACAGGCATCGTTGATGACGGCTGGCTTTGACGGACGTGCCAAGCTCGCAAACGGAGCTGGGAAGCCATCCGTCAGAGCTGTGATTACACTCCGGCCAGCGGGCCCCACACAGTCGGGACCGGTGTGTTTTGGGCGCTGCAGCCGGTGTAAGCAGTGATGACATTTACGGACGGATGCGCCGTCGCTATTTTGGCCATGAGTTTACGCAAACAGAGTGAAACAGACTAGACGGTGGCCTTCCGAAATAGGTTTGCCGGCATGTGATAGTGATAGAGGTCGCGTCTCCACAAAAATGTGAAACGAGCCATATGGGCCGACCCCTTATGCTCGCACAGTATTGTTGGATTTAACTATATGTTAATTATTCTATTTCCTCTGTATTCCCAAAACTTTTAGAGTTGATGGAAATAGGATGATCTCAAAATCGATTACGTTGACAAATGACTAACTTTGTATCACACAATTATTTAATATAATGTTAGGTGATACATAATCAAGCACAACTCAACAATATATTTAAAATAGTTTACAATTGATAGCGATAGTATTCTTAACCCGGCAGTCACTGGGGTATTTCTATAACACGAGTCACTGGGGGGGGCTTTTTTAGCCCCCCTTGTATCTTCGGAACCAATGAGACGATCGCGCTGAATCAAACGGCAATCGATATGCCCAGTAAAATTCATCGACGTAAAATAATTTGTGTTGCCCTAGGGTCAGAGTGGTGACGTCAACAGGTTCAGGTCAAAGGTCAAAATTTCAAGACAAAATTTTATAGACCATATTCCATTCAAAGCATTGGTTGCAACCATGACACCAGAATGCTTCTCAAATGCTGACACACATCCAGTACTTTGCGCTAATCGGGGATTTTTGGCAAAAGTGTCAAGGTCAAGGTCAGGTCACATACGGTCCACTATGCCAAAAATATACGAAAGTCATGCAACACATGTGTACATACTATTGGTAACGTGTAGAACTACGAAAATTGATACTCATTTTTACCACCTTTAATTTAAGGTCGTGAATGAAAGGTCTAAGTAAAGTCAAAGTCATGTCACAAAAGGTCAAAATTTGAAATTGATTATTACAGTAAATCAATACATTTTTCTAGACCGGTTTTGTCTCAGAAATACAGTTCTGCTCTTTATTTGTCTGTATCTGGTCAAAAAAGGACAAAAATAAATTTTAAAATATGACGTCGCGAGTTACCCACACCTTAGATGTCATGACTCAGTCGAAAATACAGATATCATTTTTAAATTTGGTATAGTTGTTGAATATGTATATTTATTTTACATATATTCCGGTTTTTTGAATATCTTAAAAAGTTTTGATTTTTTGGTCGTTTAAATGTAAATATTTGAAAATTTTGGGGTCCAAAATCACTTTTTTCAACAAATCTTGAGATAAGCCACAATTGTTTACCCTTGACTTTCTATATTCTCTTTTTTTCGGGTTACATTTTGTCTAATTACATGACATTCGTAAGTCTCCTAAGTTTAGCTGATTTTGGTGTCAAAATCGTGTGTTGTGACGTCACTAACCTTAGCTTTATTTCCTTAAAAAAAAATATGATGAATAAAAAAATGCCAAAGGGTGTGAACAAGATGCGCGGTCAGGTATAGAAGTTTGGCGTTGATAGCTTGCTTTTTTCGTAGATATTCCTCAGGGGGGGGGGGGCTAAAAAAAGCATCCTCCAGTGACTCGCGGGTTAACCCGCGTTTAACCGGGGTCTTCTCTGAACACCACTGACCGGGAGGACAAATATTGCACCTTGCTATCTCCGAAGCCGATGATCGTAGCGAGACGCGCAAGGCGGTGTTATAAATCTTTCATCGAGACGCATCTAAATAATATGCGTTTTTTGCATTGCTACATTTAATGTGCCCATGAGCCGAAAGTGGGCTTCGTTGGCAAACCAAAGATTTGCAAACACAAACACTGTTGGGTGCCGCTCAGACCCGTTTGTCACCCCTACTTGCTTCTCCATCTAATTGCATTAGTATCTGATGGACAGGGGCGCAACCAGACCTTCAGCAAGGGGGAGGGGATGAGGCACGGCATCCTCAGGGGCCCCCGTCGGCAAAGGGGCCCTGAAAAAATGGAGCAACAAATATCCAGAATTTAGGTTCTATATTTTGCATGGACCTAAAATGTCGCAAAAGGGGACGTCGCCGATATTTGTATTGTGAAAGCCAGCCCAATGGGGAGGACGTGCCCCCTCTGCCCCCTGGCTGCACCCCTGCTGATGTATCCCGTGCAGGGATGCAAGTGAGGGGTACTCCCTTTTTTAAGTGGTGTGCAGCGAAGTCCTTCGAGGAAGCCGAGACAGACTCTGACGCCGCACCGGTCTCTTCGACTCTGCAGAACAGAATCTGCCGCACTTCGAATGACGTTCTCTGTCCTCACGCAACTACTGCTGCTGCCCAGTTTCATGGACACATTGTCTTGTCTCCTGAACTATTCTACCTACTTTCACATACAAGTCATGGGAGGTGCTAAATAAGCCCTACAATGCAATGGTAAAAATTGGACTTTCATCCCCGATAATTATTGTCGTTGGATTTCGTCAACATATATGTCTCTGCAAACCGCCTTCAGGATGTCAGTTCAAATGTTCATGTAGTAGCTTCATAATTTTCTGGCGTGCCATAAGATAAGCTGCAAAAATATACCACGTGCGGTGCGGTCAAAAAATGCGAGCCTAAAACACGAGTACACTTTTGACGCGGACTTTTTACACATGACACCCTGTGTTACAAATTTTGTGTAAACATTTTGCATTTTAAGAATGGCATTAAGGAGGTAAAATTAAAGGGTCTTATGTATGTTCCTATTTCAGAAGAATACCATCGCACTTTTATGCTCTATATATGATTTTTCCCATCAATAAATGGCAAGTTCCTTCTCCGGCTGCAAGGCTATGGTTGTTCGAATCTACAGGCTGGTCGGCCTACTGCTAAGCTTTACTTACAAAGTTACATCAAGGTTCGAAACAATAAATAACAGCCACTTATGTTAAAGTTGAGTGGTTCAATATAAATATCAACTTCGTCATCTTAAACTAACAGTGATCAGCTTCACTTGACGTCAACATACCTAAAAACGTTTTACTACCACAAGTCCGTAAATCCCGGACGAAATTTGTCGACGATCTGTGACCATGACTTGGTCATCCATCTTGGCGACTCCTCTGACATGACCCGCATTAGTCGCAGAACTTCAGCTGTCGGATCGGCAGCCTCCGCCGGCGCCTCCTCAGTCTCAACAGTCCTCCGCCGGCGCCTCCTCAGTCTCAACAGTCCTCCGCACGCCGGCGCCTCCTCGTCTCAACAGTTCCTCCGCCCGGCGCCTCCTCAGTCTCAACAGTTCCCTCCACCGCGCCTCCTCAGTCCAACAGTCCCTCCGCCGGCGGCCTCACTCAGTCTCAACCAGTCCTCCCGCCGGCGCCTTCATCGTCTCACATCCTCCCCGGCCGGCGCCTCCTCAGTCTCAACAGTCCTTCCGCCGGCGCCTCCGTCAGTCTCACAGTCTCCGCCGGCGCCTCCTCAGGTCTCAACGTCCTCCACCGGCGCACTCTCACGTCTGCAACAGTCCTCACGCCGGCGCCTCCTCAGTCTCAACAGTCCTCCGCCGGCGGCCCTCCTTCAGTCTCAACGTCCTCGCCCGGCGCCTCCTCAGTCTCAACAGTCCTCCGCCGGCGCCTCCTCAGTCTCAACAGTCCTCCACCGGCGCCTCCTCAGTCTCAACAGTCCTCCACCGGCGCCTCCTCAGTCTCAACAGTCCCGCTCAGTCCCGTCAGGCAGATCAGGCATCTCTGTGACCAATCAGAACTGAGGCCGCCGACTCTGTGACCACTCACAGACGCGCATTGTGTCACAAAGCCTGGCGATGGAGCCGGCAGACACCAGACCACCTGTCATTCGCAATGTCGCTGTCATCATTCTCTCTGATGGATGCCCTCCGGCGATGGCCGGGCGCGGCATGGCTGAAGAACCACCGACCAGAACCGCCCCAAACCGCCCCCAAACCGCCCCCGGAACCTACACAAACCGCCCTCCCCCAACAGCCCCAAGGCCCATACCGCCCCCAACAGCCACAAGGCCCCAACCGCCTCCATACCGTCCCCAACTGCCCTCTATCCACCCCCCTAACTGCCCCCCTCTCTGGGCCTCACAAGTCAGTCACGGTGGCACACGCACGGAATGTTTCGGAAGTGGTCTGGTGCCGGCCTAAAATAAGTGGTGTTTGTGTTTCTCGCCGAGAGAAAACAATCAGAACGGAGACTTTGTAGTCGTTTTCTGAATGAGATTTTGCGAAGAATGATTACGTTTCGCTCCCTCTGCGTCGGGTATTTTTAGATAGAGATTTGGGTCAAACGCACCCAAATCCCTCCTGCAGTTTGGATGTTGAATCGAAAGTTGTGAGGCGGCGGATGTTAATGTTTCTGTGTTTGGAAGCTCAACAAACGGAAGGTTTTATGCCCTACCAAAAGTCAGGGAAGATTGCCGATGGAACACCTCAGGCTCGATTCCAGACCAAGAGAGTTTTATGTACGTCAATCGAATATTGATTACCTTTAGCCATATCGCAAACTATGCAGCAGTCAGGATTGATGCCTTTCCGTCTCAAATATGAACCGTCTTGTATGACGAATTGCTCTTTTGAAAAATTGTAGCCTGCTCGAGATGAAAATGTAGGACGTGAAATATGAAATATAACTATGTCCGTGGCGTATAGCGCTGGCCTGGCGCTGATCTCTGGCTCAAGTCTACGGTCGTTCCTAATCCCGGAGGATTTCTGCTCCAGAGATAATCGAGCGGAAGCGACTCTTCAATGTCGCGAGAAAACGTGCCCACAGATGCATGGTGATCTCGTCTGTCCTAATATCTGACAAGCGGATAACACCAGCGACGTGTGGTCGTTTGTTCAAGTCGTCTCCCCTGCGATTTTTGGTCTCAACACATGGTTAGAGGCTAAAACGTATTAACTCACAATTGATTCGAATATTGAAGTACCTTCATGGAAACGAAATTTATTCTCCCATATGCTTCACAATAAGTATAATATTACCAATGAAACGGGATAAAACGGTAATTCTAGGCGGGACTTGCGTCACATGCAAAGTAGGTATAGACAATCAGTATGTGCCTGAACAGTCGTGTCGGGTCGATGTCGACCTGACCCAGTCTCAACAGAATAAAGTCAAAATATTAATAACGTCATCACTGACTGCGCTGACGGGAGGGTTGAGCGGCCGTCACTCTCACATATCGGCAATCGATTTATCAATGTCTCAGGTATCGATCAATGGAGGTGAAATTATGACAGCGCCGGTCAGAGGCCAGGAGGTCAGCTTCTGCATACGACAGACAAATACAAGGCTAATTACTTCATCAGACCGTTCACTTCAGCAGCCTATTTTCATCCAAGTTCTCATCAGCACAACTGCAGTGACCAAAGTCAAAATTATTGCATTGTATCGAAGTCAAATGGTATATCGAGGATTTCTAGGAACGCAAGAAGTGTCGCATGTGAGGGTTAATGTCTCTAATCGAATCTAAGGTTAACTTGTTGTGTAACGTAAGAGCATAGGTATAGATTTTCACACTTTTAGTGTACTTTCAATCACTGATGTAAAGTCGATGCAAAATAATGTTTGAAGCTTAAATGGCAAAATACGTTACCCAAGTGACCCATTGTGTTACACACAAAATGTCGTATTTGCATCCAGTAAATTATGAACATAAACACACTCCAATAGTCAATACGGCAGTAATATTTCAAATATCAGCAACTATAATGAACTGCGAAAAGAATAACATGGGTAAATTGCCAACGAACATGAGCCGCTAGCCAGGCAGCAGAGATACTGCGGTACAGTCTACCCCTCCCTCGCGGCGGCTGATGTACTGCGGTACAGTCTACCCCTCGCGGCGGCTGATGTACTGCGGTACAGTCTACCCCTCACGGCGGCTGACGTACTGCGGTACAGTCTACCCCTCACGGCGGCTGATGTACTGCGGTACAGTCTACCCGTCGCGGCGGCTGACGTACTGCGGTACAGTCTACCCCTCACGGCGGCTGACGTACTGCGGTACAGTCTACCCCTCACGGCGCCCGCATCACTTACTGCACGAGGCCTTCCTGCCATACAGCATGTAGGAGGTGGTGCGGCGGTAGGGCACCCGGTTGGCGCTGGCCATGGCTGGCGTTGCTGGGCTCCTAGCAGGTGGTTCACATCGCACTCCAACCAGCTGCCTCCACTCAGCACAGCACACGATTAAATCGACGACCACCCTGGCCGCTCGCCCGGTGGCGGTGCCGGCGGCCTGATCACTGACAGGATCAGTCTGGCCTCGACCTACCCAGAGCGTGGCCACAGCCCACTGCCCACCTCTGTCACACACTGCCGCTGACGCCTACCGCCGCCGCCGCCACCGCTGCCGCTGCCGCCGCCGCCCGCCGCCCGCCGCCAAAATACCTGCCGCTTCGACCGGGCCCCCTCCCCTCCCCCACACGACAGCCCGACAAGCGTCGATACCGGTCGACCGTCGTCAGCACGCGCGGTGGCCGGACACGAGATCACGTGACTGGTCTGAGGGCGGGGCGGGGCGGGTCACGTGACCCGGCAGTGACCTGTGACCCAGGACGGTGCCCGGGGCGGTGACCGGGCCGGCGGCGGTTGGCGGTGGGCCAGGCGGTCCGTCCGGGCAGCCGGAGCAGCGGCACAGAGCCTACCGGAGACAACAGCCGGTGTAGAGCCATGTCGGCACGTGAAAGGACACGGCGAGGCAGCCAGAAGGGTGGCGCGCTGACTGACCTGACACCAGCCGCGGTACGGCAAGGCAGGGGCAGGTGACCTGAGGACAGAGGGGTCGGGTAGCCGTACAGGTGCTGGCGATCTGAAAGTGATGTGTAAGTGCTTTGTTTGTTTAGTTCTTTCGAGGCTGTCCCATTTGGAGAGCGATGGAGATTTATCAACGTTAAATATGTACATACTTGTTCGCATTGCACACTACGATATATTTGTGCTTTTTATCGAGTGTATTGTTTACTATATAGTTAATAACCTAGTCCGTGTTAAGGAGTTTATACGTGCGTTTTTTTTTGTCTGTGAAATTAACTCTGAAACTAATCAACTCTTAGGCGGAAGCATGCTTCATAAAATAACAATAACTCAGCTAAAATACTAGGGCCACGATTTTAATAGCCAATATTTCATTTGAATACTACCTCCATCATCACCTGACATCGATTAATTAGCAATTAACCAGAGCATCCAGCAGTCAGAAGCCAAACTGTGGCTTACTGAATACGACTAGCTCATAGTCTCCAAAGGCTCGTGTTTACGAGATGTGATCCCATCTGTCTGAACTGTGGCAGGGAATGCAGTTCAGCTGTCTTCAGAACATCGCCATCAACATCAACAACTGACTGCTGGCGAGAGGTCTAGGCTGAAAACAACTGTGATTGACGAGATTCCGAAGGTGAGACATCGCAACGACAGTGACCAGTTGCTGCTCGCTGCCTGGAAGCAGACCGTGGTGAGCAGTCACAGCGGCTACGGCAACAGATGCTGGGTGGCATAACAGGTTAGCAGGTTGTTTCCAGGCAGGCAAACGTAAAGCAGAAAAGCAGATGTAGTAGCGCAGATAGTATGTTAAACACGCGTAGACAGTGTCTCACAAGCGTAGGTACTGGAATGCCACTGAGAGGTGACACGCAGGTGTCACCTGAGGTGTCGATTCGGCCCCTCACAGACATCAGCTCCGTTAAGAACTATAACAACTGAATTTGAACGGTAAAATTATATCGTAAATTTATACACTGTGTGTACATTCCATGCCCCAAGGTCAATATCAAGGTCAAAACAATAATATTGGTACTACCCTCACATGGCTGCGAAACATATGAAGATATGTCCCATGAACAGTCAAATGATGAGACTTAAGTGTTATAAAACAAAGATATGGCTATCGATACGATCGATACTTCTGCCGGCAACTGTACCTATACTGTATAATGAATAAGTATTAGGAAGGGGAGATCGGGCACGTTCTGTCACTGTTTTGTTAATTGGCCCTGGCTGGCACACCTTTAACCCGCGCGGCGTAGGGGGGAGGGGGGTAAATATTACCCCCTCCTCACGTATTTCCGCAATAACTGAAAACGGTACGAGATAACGACGTCAAAGTTTTAGTACCTTATTCAGCATCAATTTGACGTCTTCCTAAAAAAATCATCGAAAAAAGTTGAGAACTTTGGGAGATAATAACGTTTTGATGACGTCATGTCATGCAATTTGGTTGAATAACGATAAATGTTTGATGCATCGTAGAAAACATAGCTTTAAAGCAAATCGCAAACACAAAACTGTAGAAGAAAGGAAATTTAATTATCTACAAGATGGCAATTTCGGATTTCCAAAATGTTGGTTTTTTGACCCCCCAAAATCCAAAAAACTGATTTTTTCAGAAATTTTTCCCCAAAATTGAAAATGTCAAAGGTTCTAAAAACCGGAAGATATATATGAGAACCAAGTGTAATGAATTACCAGGACCCGAATTTCAACGTAATACTTTCGTTTTCAGTGAACTGATTGCTCTCCAAGCATTAAGTAGGGTAATGACATCATTTTTCAAAATAACGTTTTTTTTGGATTTTTTGACCTGATACAGATATATAAATGTCATTTTTGTGTTTATGAGACAAAAGTAACATAGAAACATGCATTGTTTATTCATATTCGTCAGTTTTCAGTTTTGACCTTGGATGACCTGATCTTGACCTTTGACGGGGTCAAGTAGTTGTAAAAATGACTGTTTCTATCGATCCTTACGTGCAAAATGACCATTAAAACATTTGTCACAAGTCTTTATTTGACCTCTTCGTGACAGTGACCTTTTGTGACCTGACCTTGACCTTGA
>VOPJ01000675.1:0-17358 GCA_014673585.1 Semibalanus balanoides
ACCCCGTTTTTTTGGCGATAATTTGTTAAGGAACGGTCGAATCCGAATACAATTTTCGCACAATCTATTTCAGCCCAGGCGCCAATTTCTGACTGTATACATAGTCTGTTTAAAAAATCAGAACTTATGGTACTTGTCATTGACTCGTAACGTTAAGATCTGCTCGGTAAGCCAATTCCTAGCGACCCCACAGTCGAGGCTACCGTGACGTAGGCTGTGAGTTGCGACCTCAACAGCACGTGACTACCGACGATGATAACGATAACACAGCACGTACTTTTGAGGTCACAACCTACGTCACGGTAACCTCTACTGTGGGAATGGGTCTACCGAGCAGATCTTAACGTAACGAGTCAATGACAAGTACTATATGTTTGATTTTTGTTTACAGACTATATGGACAGAATTCGGCGCATGAGCTCAAATAGACTTTGCGAAAATTTAATTCGAACTCGGCCATTTCTTAACAAATTATCGCCAAAAAACGGGGTCTCACGCGGTCTGAAATCCATAGTAGTTTATGGCACGTGAAAGTATTGTTTCCCCTTACATCTGCATTGCTGTCCCTGACATTGTTGCCCCTTCCACCATATCACATATCTCGAAGCGTCAGAAAGCTTCTGGAAGAATCATGTCCCGGCTACATCGAGCCGGAAGCCTGGCAGATCAAAAGACCGGACTCAAATACTCTGGATTTTTTTCGTCTGATTGGACTAGTTTTATGTCACACAACCATATACTTTTAAAATACTTTTACTATTATTTTTCATGAAAAAATGGTGATGTAAAGTTGGAAAAATTTCATTGAAATATAAATATTATATTTCAACTTATTTGTCTCTGATTAGTCATCATCGTGTGACGTCACACATGATGTTTGAGTCATTCGACGAATGCCATTAGCAGGCGAGCGCAAAGCCCTATAAGAAGGTAGAGTCATCCGGCAATTTGACCGAATTCGACTGACGTCACGTTCTTAGGAAGAACCACGTATGCAGGGGTGGAAAAGTCACATGGATGCCGATTCCTTTGTCCCTATACAAATCAATGAAAACATGCAATTTTTGACAGACTATATATATAAATCTATTCAGCCGATTTACATAAAACAAAACTAAATGAAAGACCAACTAAATATCTTTAACTTACTTTTTGAAGGTTCTGCTTCTAAATTACTGGTATTTTGACAGCGAAGGGACAAAGATCACGCCCAAAATCATGGCCATGACTGACGTCACGTTTCTAGGAAGACCCACGTATGTTACCTTTCTTAGATAATAGCATATGTTGTTCTTCTTTTGTATTGGACCCCTAGCAGGGATTTGGACACCCCCACAAATTTTGCGCCACAAACGTCGGTGCGCCAAAAAATATTTATCATGTGTGACGTCACAACCGAGCCTTTGACGGCTGAAGGGATGACAACCCCCTGGGCGAGCGGTCGTTTTGGTCGTTTTGCTTGTTATTGTCAGATATTATGCTTGTTATGCGATGATTTTTTAGCAAAAATGGACGGACAAAACGCAGATATGATTATTGTTTTATTCCAAATTGTAAAAATACAGCAATCAGTGCGCCTTTTGCGATATTTATCTGCCTTCCAACGTCGAACAAGAACTGAAAGCTGTGGTGTGCTGCGGCTCACAGAAGTTGCCCGATTGTCGGCTCCAGTGGTTATATTTTGTGTAGTGACCATTTTGATGTAAGTGCAATTACATGATCATCTAAAATAATCGTTTATTCAGATGGAGTGAGTGAAAAGGCGAAGCGTTCGAACAAACGTAAACTTACAGATGGGCCGAAATCCGTCTTCATCTTGCTTGCTTGTGTGCGTCCATGCGTCCATGGGCTTCAAAGATAACTCCCGTGTCACTGCACTGATTATGCAAAGGTATACACTAATCATTTTGTCGTAATTTAACACACGTGAAAATATCTAACACAACTAAAGATTCGTCAACTATCCATAAATAGACACAAATGAATACCGGCTGAAGGAAAAAACGTGCGTTGATTTTGAATTCATCTCCACTGTCCGCAACGATCTTGTCAGAATCAGAAACAAAAATGCACGCTCTGCCCCAGTCAGCATCAACATCTATAGCCAGCTATAGCTAAGCCCAGTACTTTGTAGCCATATTTCCGCTCGCAAGAATGTACTTCTTGAATTTATTTTCGATGATCAAACATTTCAATTATACAATGCTGCCGTTCGGCTTGAGCCCATCCGGCAACGCACCAAGCACTGGGTACCACCAAGCCCGAGGGACGCACATTAAAGGGAATATAGCACCTTTAACATTAGCCTTTAAAACTGAGATAGCCAGATCTGTCGCTTCCCAGGTGTACGGAGAAACCTCTAAATCTGAAATTTTTCCTTCCAAAACGACCTAGTTACTGAGTTGAACGCAAAAACGTGGTCTATATGTGGATCATATTTTCAACGTCACGAAATTCCCGTTGACGTATCGCATACTGTCATCAGTAGTTACTCCACTGTGATTTCATCGCCATTGCTTTTTGAACCGTCCGCCCAGTATTTCAGCTTACCTTGCGTCCTATGCGCTCCGCGTATTGACCTGAACCAATTGTAAATGAATGTCAATTTTTCTTTGTCAGTTTCATTGCGACTTCAATTTGAAAATAATGCCAGACAATGGTCTTTTGAAAGGCCTAACTGTTGATGCCAGCTTAGCTCGAACAACACGGTAGCTGCAATATTATCCGCAATAGAAGCATATTCCAGTACATAACTAATGTATTTCACTTCAAATGCCAAATTGGGCCAAATTCACTATGTTGGATATTTATAAATAAATATTTATGTCAATTGCTTGAACCGAATGACCAAATTAAAATTACCCAGAGATACTATGTGAGTTGACCAAATGCTTTTGATGATGGCGTGGCTGGTCAATGTTCATGCCAATACAACTCAACAAATATAAGACAGTTTTGCTTGTTACTAGAAGTTTTGGTTTTCCAAAAAACATGATAGCGCCATAACTTTGCTGATTTTCATTGGATTTCATTTGAAAATATACAGACAAGCCCGTCCTTTCAAAGGGGCACAACTGCTTGATGGGTGTTACTCTTACGTTAGCTTAAATATTTCCGCAATAGAAGCAATATGCAGCTGCCTAACTAATGAATTTCATTCAATGGCCCTAACCACACATTGCTACAAATTCACTTTGTGTGCGATATAGTTTTAATAACTATCATTTCAATTGTAAGTTGATTTCCTATTAAAACATTACGTAAAAGATGCTTAGCAATAGACCCTAGTGCCAAACATTAAACCACATTTTGTAATCGCGTCCAATATTATTGCGAGTCAGGACCAGCGAACGCAGCTTGTTTACGTTTTTACGCATCTGGCATTCAAGAACGATTTTTGCCGTTCGAATGCCTCCTTGGTGACGCTCACAACTCCGCTTTGTGTGACGCAATATTGTTTGTGACGTCACATGTAAAACATATGACTATTTTTCAAAATTACAACAAATTCTTGACTTTTTTCGCAAAAATGTAATGCCTAGGACCCGTAATCAGGGCATTCTTCTCCATCATTCTACATACTTTTCCCAAGGTGCTATATTCCCTTTAACACCGAGCTCTGCTTCCACTTTCCACCAGTGGCTCTAGCGTGCGGCCCCTGAGCATTACCGCACTGTCCCTCCACGGTCCGTTAGAAAGGGTCGGAGGGCTCAAACTACGTGAGATGCAACATTCGAAAGCTGAGCTCACGCTGAATCCAGCGATGTAAATTTATCAAATATCTGTCAAGGAATTTCTTAAATCGACGATTTGTCCGAAATAGAGCCCCTTTCGTTTGGTCAGGGTATGGTATGGCGAAAATGCAGACCAATGACACGTCTTCCGATTTGTCATGCTCTGCAGGTCAAGGTCTCAGAGAATGCAAATCCATTAGATGTTTTGGTTGGTTGCATGGCTGCATCAAAGCCAAGCGCTGTCCAGCCATCCAAGAACAGCAGCCACATGCTTGCAACCACTAGAGGCCGCCACACAGTTCAGGCAGCCCGCACTAACAATGCGCTCCTCCGTCTCGTCGATTGAGTCCTGGACGGCGTAGGACCTGCTCTTAACGCGTGTCTCGGGTGTTACTCTGCCCGTGGATGATGCCATGGATGCCGTAGATGATGATAGGTGGTCCCGCCACGGGTTAGCTGGACACATCCAACCGCATCAGAGCTGTAGATCTCTCCTTTCGACCTGTCGGTGGCAACACGATAAAAATATCAGCAAATACAAAGCACTCTAGGTCGTGTTGCCTGTGAGTGGTAAAAGGCAGCCAAAGCATGCTCCTACCGGCTGCCCATCCCCGGGTTGGTCTAAAATTGCACTGAAACCATGATCGGCCCACCTAATCTTGGCGTTGAACAGAAGCATCCAAATACATTCCGTATACAGGGTAAAGCACTGCAAGATACTACACCGCATTACACATATGCATTGCGGTGCAGTATGCTTCCAGGCATTTCATTTCCAAGGGGCCAGGCACGCCGCGCTTGCAGCAAAGCACGCAATGCCGTTGCATTAAAATACTTAAATACAAAGACATAACAAAGCTGCGTTGAATTAGTGTCAGCAGTAGTGATAATATTACCAGACAGCCAGACTGACATACACCACTGGTCAGGGGCGTAGATTCTCCCCCCCCCCCAAATGGGGCTGAGCTTAAACAAATCGCTTTAAGTAGTAACTATCAAAATCCACAAAATAAATATTTCTCCCGTATTTGACCCGCCCCCTCGTCAAAGTTCAGGAATCTGAAGCTCCTGTTGGGGGGGGCTGAAGCCCCCAACTGAATAGGAACATACAGATACACCCCTGCCACTGGTGTATCCTGTAGATGTAGTCTACCTTTCGAGATTCGAATGCTGACAACCGGGCTGAGTGTAGCAGCTGCTGCTGTTGAAAAACTGCAAAACCATCACCATATCCACTTTGGGTAGATTCTGGGCATTCGCTTGCATGAACCCAGGCGTGAAGACCCCATCTTGCTGTCCACAGGGGTTCCTAAAAGACAGGAACGAAAAACATGCATTACATGATCACGGCACTGAGTTGACACCACCACCACTACTCCTTTTTTATAATACTACAAGTAGGGCGCCGGCGCCATAGTTGGCGATGAACGAGCGAGCGCCAAATAAAATGTGATTTCAACTCGATCGAGCAAGTAGTTATGAGATACAATTAATAAGGGTCTGCACGTGCTCACGTGCAGAGGAATCTCACCCCAGACTTGTGGGAAAGCGGTGAATGAGAGGTCCCTAACCACGCACTTTGCTTAGCCCAGCCGTTGCGGAGTTTTTGCGAGAAAACACTGTTCAGCACCTTTCACGCGGCAGTGGCACGCGCAGTGATAGTCACCCACATAAGTCGGCATTGGTCTCAAACAGGGTAGGTTGGATTGGGCTGCTCAGCAAAGAAGACCGCTTGTCAATCGGTAATGCGGTTGCAGAGATATCAGCTTCTCAAAAGCGTCGCCACGGGTCGGATCGGGGCGGGCTGGACCGGGCCGGTCCGCTCATATTCATATTTTTTCACATATACCATACCACGGAGGGACGAGCAAGCGCTTCGCGCTCGCTTGTAACAATACAGTTGTATAATAATCTTCAACAAAACTGTTCCTTTTGTATGTAGTACAGTAAACATTTTTAAAGCTGAAAATATTTTATTTATATGGAGGTATAGTTTGGCCAACAGCACGCGCTCAATAATTTCACTGATATTCGCGCTGTACAAACTGAGATGCATCGCCATCTATGAAGCGCCATCCTGTTTGTCTCAAAGGGAAAACAGGGCTGTACATTGGTGCACAATCCTCATAAACCTGTCAACAGAGAACTTCCAAACTTCAATATAACACTTAAAAAATCACAAAATGCTGTGTGTAAGGTTAAAAAATTCAAACTTATCTGTTGGGTAGTTGCCAAATAATACCTAACCCTATGAAAAACATGGTTACAATTATTGGGTTGTGTCACTATTTTGTAAAATTATTTCCTTGTTGGCGAATATGTTTAAACAGTTACATTACATACGTTTTAAGTATACAAACCTGCTGAAATTAAAGGCCAACATTTGTACAGTCCATATAACATTCACTTTAAACGGCTTTCAAAAAATGTTTCACTGTCATGTGCAATCAATTGATTAAGAAATGTGCTTACCTTCCCAGCTGTGACCGTGGTGCAAGCCGCTTGCGAAGCTGCTATCATTCGAGCTACTACTGACCGATCGTTGCATAACTGGTGAGCTGGGGTTAAGAAGTAGGAAAGAAGGGGCAATTCACGACATCCACGGCCGCGCAGAACTAAAATAGGATAAGATATATAATTATGCTTGGAAACTGAAGGTGCCAGATTTCAGTGCATATTACATACTTTGATGTGGATGGGAGGAAGTGCGTAGAACTTGACGGGGTGAGTGTGATTCCAAGGCACATAGAAAATATGGACTCAATTGCATGTTGACGTCTGTTCACAAACGATGAGTTAATCCCTGGACATGCCAGGAAGGTCTATTTTAACGAGATGATTTTTGCAGTAACATTGTCATTTTTTTACTAGCAAGCTAGCGCATTCTTTTCCGACCAATAATGACTTTAAGTTGAGTACTATATATAATTTGCGTTGTGTTTAATTTTAAGCCAAATAACCGCCAGGCATGTGAATACTGTCCATTTTGTATAAGGAGAAAGGATTCACGCGTCGGGAGAGGTTCTGAATGGACTCGTTCAGGTCCCTGCTGGATTCCTAGTTTCCGAGGCATTCACGAGTTGGCGGTCAGTGCGTCCCGAAGCGTCTCCAGGTGTGCGTCCTATGGACTATGGACTATGGACGCACGACTTGGTGGAGCTCATTTTGAGCACAGGCAACGTGGAGAAATTGTGTCGTGACACAATGTCTCCACGTTGAAATCTGTGTTCTATGTTTGTAATTCATCTTCACAAATGAGGTGTCCGAGACTCCCAGTTTTGTGTTAGCGCTTGCAAAATACTTAGTGCAATACACGTCCCTGTGCGACTAATTTTCGTTTCACCCTGGTTGGCGGCAATATATCTATTTCGACGTCGTGTAGCCACAAATGAATTGCTACCGATATATGTTTATGATGGTCTGAAAGCAAACTGTTCGTTCTTTTGAATATATGTTTGGTTTTCTTGTAAGCCAAAAATGTGATATATAGTAACCAAGCAATTTAGGGGTGCCATATTTCATCAAACACTATATAGTGGATTTATATATATATATATATATATATATATATGACATCGCCTGAATGCAGATTGGAACCCGGAACTCATGGATGCCGAGCCCAACGCTGAACCAACTGATCCACCCGGAACCCTTAGAGAAGTTCCAGACAGCACCGCGAGATGTCAGGCAGGTTGAGGCTATTTAACCGCTGGCCTGCAGCCCGTTGCGATCAGTAACCAGCGCACAGGTGGACTGCTGACTGAACCCTCTTCACTGCTGGTGAGCCTGCGCAGTTGGTGGCAGTGTGATAGCCTACGCTACGCGGCGCTACGGTACCTAGTGTAACTATGTCAGCCGTTTCGATGTTCAATGACTGTCGTGTCTGTTCTGTTGCAGTGAAAATGCTGCGACTTCTGTTGGTGTTGGCTTTTCTGGGAGCCATTGAGGCCCAGAAGATGCACATCCCAATGCGTTATAAAGAGACCGCCCCTCAGCTGGTCCCAGCCACGGATGAAGAAGCAGCGCCGGTCATCAAGCAGCTCTTGAGAAACTATAAAAAGGTTAGAAGAATTGTATTACCTTACCTTACCTTACCCACTTATTCCATGATAGAGAAAGCATACGCCCTTAAGTGTCCGAATGGTATTTTTCCTTGCGAAGCCGACAATTTAGGATACTGGATCCTTCGGTGTATGTGAGAGCATAAAGTTGAATCGTCCATGACTTATCAGATGTGTCCAAACCCTTAACATTTCACGCATAGATCGTGACATGTAGTGGACATAAGGTGGAGCACATACTTTTCATATCGATGCTTGTGATGACAAATAAGCCTCTGTTGACAGGACATCCAGGCGTTTGTGGGTGAGATTTCGGTGGGCACGCCGCCTCAGCTGATGTCTGTTACAATCGCCACCAGCTCTGCCCTATCATTCTTCCCATCTGTGGACTGCCAAACTCATTTCTGCAAGACGCGCCGACAGTACGACGCCTCGGCGTCTTTCACTCACGAGGCAAGTTGGTAACGTATAAGAAAGTAACGGGCTATCGGCAAAGATAGTAGGTTGGAGAATGGACGAGAAATAGCTTGTGTTTGGTATCGGTCCAACAAATATATATTTGCTCTTCTCTGTCTCGTGCTCATATTTTGTACTGTTTGTTCAAGGAAATCAGTCACTTATATTAAGGGGTTTTAAATTGTGATAGCAGTTTTGAAGGCCATGTCGATAAATCACTTACGGCATACCTACCCCGTTTGGTTGTATACAACAAACGGAGGTTAGGAGTATATGGGTAGTTTGGACCCTTCTCTGACAATACAGTTTGCTGTTTTATCTGTGTCCTAGAAAAGGGTTGGTGGGCTTTTGTCGATTATATTTGTTGCTTCTTGTTGTCTGAAAAGTTTCATTGGTAGCATTACTATTGTTTATAAAGTCAGTGTATTGAACAGTGAGTGATTTCCCTTCTGCATTGGCATAATTATATGTCAGTATATTGGGGTGTAAGCAATTATGTTAGTTACCATATTATTATTTCACAGGGTTTGATTTCCCTTTTTGTGGGGTATTTGTACCTTCTTACTGACGTACTGTTATTTTACAGTTTATGTCTTACAATTAGTGGTCTATAGTTTTTTCCTCTTTCTTTCTGATCGCGCGGAATGTCATAACATAGTTGCGTCCTCCTTTTGTGTGAATCTCGCGACTCTTTCTTAAAATAATTGATTTGAATTATGCTGAGTCTATTTGCTTCTTCCCGTAAAAATTTTGGTTGTTGGTAAATTTTGTGTTTTGTATGTTTGATACTTTATGCTACCACGAAGAAATTTTAATACTTTCCATGTTTTTGGTGAGGTTTCGAGAAAGCCCCATATTGGAAGCTTTTTACAGTTTGGCGACAGACATTTGTGAGGACAAATGACTGTTTCCGCTTTGAACTATGGTAGTTCGCACAGTTTATGTTGTAGTTTCTAGGTTGTAGTTGATTAAGTTAGGATGATCGAGCAAAAGTGTTGAGATCGCTGATTTCTAGTTGGAACGTAAGGGTTTCCGGCTGACGTTAAAGAATTCATGCGGTGAGGTACTGGGTGGAGGGGTGTGGTAGCAATACGTTGAAGCTGTCATCTGCCGTGTGCGGATGTTTTTTTTTGTTTTTTTTTTTTTTTTTTTTTTTTTTTGATGGGTTGATGCTTATAATAAGTCACACAAAAACAGGAAGCTTCTTATGCAATATAACTATACTTGCATTGATGTCGGCATCCGAAAGCGTTCGCGCCTGTCGTACACGAAAGCTTCAATCGATGAATACCTGATCACTGATGTGCGCTGTTTCCATTGCATCAGAATAAAATACTAATTAGTTGCAAGTAATCTTCAGTTTTGTATATCTATCCCCACCACAGTCGTGACGTAACATCACGACTTCCGTGGCCTTTCGCAGGAAGTCGGCACCCCGTTTCAGTTGCCGGGCAACCAGAACGCCAGCGGGGTGCTCTCCAAGGACTCAATCGGCCTGGCGGGCGTCACCATCAAGGGCGTCGTCTTCGGCGAGGCCCAGGCCATGTGGAGCAAGTGGCTGGCAATCATCCCTCAGGACGGTGCGCTCGGCCTGGGTCTGAGCGGCGTCGCGCCGGAGGGCGTCACCCCGATCCTGGACGTGATGGCCGACCAGGGCCTGATCTCGGAGCGCATGTTCGGCATGTGGCTGGGACGGGACCCCGCCGGGGGAGAACTCACACTTGGTGGGCTCAACGAGCAGTTGTACCGCGGTGAGCTGACCTGGGCCGGCCTGACCCCGCCGGCGGGAGAACGGTGGGCCGTTCAGGCGGACATCACCTTCGATGGTCACCCGGAGTTGAATCTCTGCTCTGGTGGCGAGTGCACCGTCATGCCGGCAACCAGCAGCCCGTACTTCATCATGTCATTGGCGAAGGCGAAGGCTATCAATGAGGTGCTCAGTGCAGCGATCGACATCGGCCAGCCGGCAACGACCGGGCTGGACTGCACCACTCTGTACAGACTGCCCAACCTGAAGATTGAGATCGGTGGACGCACCATGGAAATGAGCCCACTGGAGTACACGTTTGTGATCAGAAGGGATAATGGTGTGCAAATATGCATCTCTGGGTTCATTGGTTCTCCTGGAATTCATGGTGATACCATGGTGCTCGGCACGCTTTTCATGCAGAAGTACTATGTCGCGTACGACAGGGAAAATGTCCGTCTTGGATTCGCTGACAGTGTGTAAACCAAGGCCATGCACAACCGCCAATGCTTAACCTATGCTAAACCTATGCTATGGTCAGGGTTAGGGTTATGCTATGGTTATGGTGATGCTATGATTATGGTGAAGCCTATGCTGTGGTTTAGATTATTCTGGTTTCTTCAGAAAACGTAGGTACCTTTCGGATTGGTTGCGCTTTTTACTGACTTGATCGAACATTGTAGTTATTTTAATGTTTGTTTTGTCATGTTAGTGCATCGACTTCAGCAATTGAAATGTTTTGATGGCTTATGTTGCGTCCAATGCTAAGTGGCTTGGCTCTGAACGGATATACACTCATCTTTCATATTCTTCTGATCTTTAACCTTTATGAGGTTTAGTAAATATAATAAGCCCGGTGGCAACGGCCGCGGGTTAACGTAGGCGCGACAGAAAATGGATGATAGGCTATCATGTCAGGAAGATCAAAGGGATCTGCCTCATATCAATCTTTTGTTTGGTTAATACAAAAATGATTCAGCCCACTCGGATTTTGGACCATTGCGCATGGTATGAAGGAGAAGAGGTTAAGTGGGACAAATGAACACTGACCGGGCGATCGTCCATCCGGCCGGTAATACATAAGATGGGAGGCGATGCCCTCCGTCAACTTAGGTCTAATTTCAAATTAATAAAATGATAAAAGGCGTTAAGCATTTAGTGCCCCACGATGATTACCTAGGTGCGCTCATGAGCAATATAGTGCGTTTAATAAATAACAAAACAAAAAACAAACGCAATTTTTTTTTTGTCCTAAAAATCACCAACAGCACATAATTGTTAACAGAAAATTTCCCCCCCCCATTTTACATCCCCTGAATATGTCTATGATTTTCCATTTTGGTACTTGTCCTTTTGAAATATCAAATACCATTACATTTACAACTCAAAAATGTTTAAGGCATGCAAATCGATAGAACCATATAGCCAAAATTACCTAAAGATACAACAAAACGTATTTGTTCCCTGACCCCTACTTTTTAAACAAAAAAAATATTTTTGGCTGCAAAAATACAAAAACAGATATCTTGTCATGACAAATCGATTGGTGTTTGTCTTATCAAAATTAGTCAAGCAGTTCTCTAGATGTCTGGGGAGCAGAGTCTGCCCCCTCTACCACACGCAGGTTTACGTAATTCTGGCCGCCCGCAGGAAAATGGGTTAACATTAGAGAACAAAAAAAAATGTCGCGGAATGGAGTGGGGGACAGGTTTTAACGCCTAACAAAATCAGCGTATTTTTCTTGATTTTTCAATATACTTTTTACACACATCTTAGACCGCCTTCCGTAATAAAACTTCGTCTTAACTTGTTCTATTAAAAAAACATTCTTGATGTGTTTTCGTGACGACACGAAAATCAGATCGGAAGCGAATTCATGGGGTTGTCATCCCTTCAGCAGCCATAGGCTCGGCGACCATTATGACATCACTGCCTAGTGACCAATAGTATGGCCACGTAAGGCAACCACTATGACGTCACTGTCTAGCGACCAATAGTATGGCAGCACGTAAAACAGAAGCGGCGGCTGTGAAGTATCCCATTTTATGTGTTTGTTCAATTACTTGTATCCGTATTGCATTGTAAGTTTGTTTTAATTTCACTTTTATGTTGAAAGATTTGTCTTCTTTGCGCCTAGAGGACATATTCAAGTTTTGCCTCGTGCAAGTAATTTCTTTTTAGACTTTAACACTAAGGCCGCCTTCACGCCGGACGCGGACTACGCGTCCACATGCGGACTCCGCGTCCCCACGCGTAAACGCTGCAATGTCTATTTGATTTACAAGGTCACTGCGATGACCTGAGGTCACCAGTTTCAGTATGGCTGATGAAAATCGTGTGCACTGAATTGATTGGTGCTCACGGGCGAAAATCGGTCGCAGCCGTAGCTGAGATTCCAGTGTTGCTTCACAAACTTTACAGCCCGTTTGGCAGCAACATGGAATCTCCAGCAACGGCTGGAGCCGATTTTCTCCCGTTGAGCACCAATTTCAATTCAAGTGCCACACCGTTATTCCATTTCAGCACATACTAGAACTGGTGACCTCAGGTATCGCGTGAACCTTGTGAATAAATAGCATTGCAGCGTTTAGGCATGGTGACCGCGGAGGTCCGCAATGCGAACGCGTAGTCCACGTCCGGTGTGAAGGAAGGCTTTTAGTCCACCACCGCAGTTTTTTTGTCCTTCTCTCAGATGATTGATAGTTGAAGTTTGGAATGTCTTTGCACTTTGTCGTAAAAATGAAATTATATCTTCTAAAATAATATTTAACCGCGCCCTGCAGGGGGGTGATTTCCGCCCCCCCCCCCTCAGGTTTTTTCAGGATAGCGGAAAAAAACGGCGGCGCGCAGCGCCGCCAAATTTTGTACACCTCTTTTAGGCATCAATTACCCACACTTTGTAAAAGTTTTTGATTGAGGTCATCTCAGCGTCAGGTCACAAGTCCATGTCAAGGACTCTCACTTCAAAATGTTTCGTTCTGCCAAAGCCAGCGGTCTTTTTTTCGAAAGTTTTAAAACTTGCTAGGCTATTCATAAGAAATATCAGTACCTACAAATCAAATTCATCTTCGGATTTCTTCGTAGCGGTGCGCCCAAGGTCAGGTCAAGTTCCTGACCTCCCCATTATAGTGAACTGGGAAGAATAAACAAATGTTTCCCTTCATAAAATATGCATTGGATGCAGGCTATTCTTTCAAAATAATGCTATTTTAAGCTAATTCTAAATGTCAGGTGCAAACTTGATTGGGTCAGTGTCTCTACAAGGTCATCTGAGGTCATCTGAGGGTCATCAGCAATGATTTTGCTAATAAACTCTTGATAGAAAAGAGGATAGAGAGATTAGTTGACACCAAATTGTTCGTCTAGCTCATGCGCGCGTATGCCCATATGCAACATGAAAACTACCTGGGTCACCAATGACCTTGACCTGAGGGCAACTTTTGAAGTTGACACGTTACCAGGTCAACGAATAATGGTTTCAAAGCGCATCAATGAGTGCAAACACGATTGGCGTTCAAAATGGTTTACCCCATCTTCTTTAAGGCTGACATGCTATTCACGAAGAAAACTGTTTGCTAAAAACAGTATGTTTGGCACTTTCATGACCTCTGGATGCCTAAACTATTGAATTTGAGATCCAATTTTGAGGACGATACATGCGATGCAAATTTCAATAGGCTTATCGATTGTCTCGCTCATCTCTCATTGTTTGCTCCTAGCTATATAGTTTCGAGATAATTGGGTTTCTGGAAAAGAGACCTAAAAGAGGTCCTAAAACCGGCAAATCTGACCTTGGTGACCACTGGTGACCTCAATTGTGACCTGATCCAAAGAAAAACACTGAAAATTACTTCGATAGAGCTTGTCTAGAGCCTATCTAATGCCGTTGTCCGCTTGTCGCACGTGGTTAGTTTTGGGAAGATCTCACGGGGAAGCGGAAATTCAACCCCCCTTGCAGTTCAGTGTTCGGCGGCGGAACCCCCTGCAGTGCGCGGTTTAACATCTTTGTAACCACCTGAAGTACGTACTTACATCGCTCTGGTCATTTCTTCAAGTTTCAAGAAGGAGACGGAGAAAAAACGAGACGGTAAGAACCTTCAGTCTTTGCGGAAGAAAGAGTTGTGCTTTAGGTCATCCCAGCAACTGACAGTGGACATGTGAAAGGTAATTTGTGCATGTATTTCGTTAATCCGATAGATGAATGGATGCAATACAACATGTTACACCAATCTTGAAAGTTCCAAATTATTGCCTTTTCATGGATCAATGTGAGAATAAAGCCACAAATCTCGATATCTTAATCAACATTGTGTTTACCAACGAAGCTGCAGCAACGGTCATCACGTCTTGGAGGTCTTGTCAGCAAATATCGCCGGACTGTGGTAGCTACCATAGGTAAACAGATACCGTTGTTAACAACGTTGTGAAAAACTAAGTTGGAACTTAAAATTTCAACAACGTTGCGACAACGTCGTGAGTATTGTGGATACAAAGTGTAAGGTATAAAACGTCGCTGTTTAAACGTTTACAGCAACGGTGTTATCGTTACGATGTCACAACTTTGTTCTGTAAACTTGTAATATCAGCTACGCAATGTGTTGGTACAATTATCTAAATTGGAGCATATTCACCATCTTACTAGATTAATGATCGACCACGTAAGTCACGTTAGCTTTTGCTTGTCAAAAGTAACGTTGTAGCAACGTTGTTTCAACGTTTTGTGAGCGTCACTAGGTAACATTATGACAACGTTCCTGAGAGTCTACGAAATTACACTATCACAACGTTGTGTAGTTGTGTTGCAACCTTGTCACAACGTAGCCACAACGTCATATTGTTAGCTGGGTATGGCCTATAGCGAATTAATGCCAATCCCCAGAAATAAGCGCCCTGTTTGAATGTGCAGATATTAACTGGGACTTAACATTTGAGGCGGAAAGAAAGACTCACTGCAAATAATACCATAGCTGTTTAGTGTTTTTAGTGCCGCGCGGAAGATGCGTCAGCGTCATTTTCGGTCATATTTTTGGTGTTTTCGTGACGACACAACTACAAGGGCATGAGCTTGTTTGTTTGAGTTTTTCATCATTTCTGAGCTCATTTCAAATTTTTGTTATTTTTTGCTTAAATGTACAATGTACATTATACAAAATTATCCTTGTTTTTAGAAACCCAAAATATAGGTTCCTTACACAATTGTCCCCCACCCAATTCCCAGCTAAAAATGAAAACAAAATAAAAAAAAGCACAAGGAGAGGTAGTTTGGGTGTTAGATATGGTGGTTTAAAGGAAGACGGAAAGTAGTCATTGCTGAAAACAGCAAATGGCTGCCCCCAGCTACGTCCCATGGGTTCCATATTCATTCACGGCATTAGTAAGGGGATATCAGTCACACAGGGTGGAAGGCCAAGTCTGGTCAATTTTAAGCGTTTCTTGCTGGTGCTTCGTAAACACCACTCAGCTAAGCGTAGCTTGTTGCTGAGTAGGGATCCTGAAGCAAGCACCATGTAATGGGTATATATCTATGACTTGCTTATATGAAACTCATGAAACCAAACGGTTATACACTATTTAATATATATATAATATAATATATATATAATTTAGGGGTGGCAACGTTTTGCCCACTGGGCCAGTTTTGCCCGGTTTAAACCATGTTTAAACCGGGCGGGTAAAACTAGTTTTGCCCATGTGGGCAAAACTCATTGCCAGGTGGGCAAAACCCACCGGCTTTTACGTGCGCACTGAAATGTTTTTGTGAATAGGTCCAAGACGAAGCGGTACATGGCGGTGAAGTTTTTTCGACATTAAAAGAAGATAATTATAGTTGATCGTTTAACGCCAAAATATAAAAAAGTCGATTGGCAAATTTTCGACATATATGGCTTTGAATTCAAAGATGGCTGCCAGAATCGAGGTCGGCGAAGCGATATCTCCGGAGCAGTCTGTCGGATCGTGATGATTCAAACGCCATGCGGTAGCTAACATCCATATGCATCCCCGAACACAACTTTGGATACCCTGCTGGTGCTCTGTGATGTCACAGAGGCAGACTTGTAAATTATTAACTGTAAATTATTGAATGATTCAAGAGTCATATCGTTAGACAAAGAATCAATGACGAATCCATTCCTTTTACGCAAAAATTAATTTTAATCAATAATAGAATCATTGCGTTTTGTGGAATGCAATTAACTCAATGATTAAAGGGAGTGTGCCTACTCACATTGGTCATGTGGAGTTGTTGACACTAGTCTGTAGAACATATTTTTCTGAATTTAGCCATGTACTTCATTTCCCCAGAATCACTTTAGTGCTGAGATATTCCAAAGTCGCCAATCACATTCTGGCAGAAGATTAATTATCAATAGTCGCCAGAGAGCTTTCGCTACTAGAAGCATTGCTCTTAAATTACAAACGCTAGCATATATTGTTAGCTCTGGCCAATAGAAAACAATTTCGTGAGCCAACTGATAACAGCTGCCGAACAGATTCTCGATCACTGTAAACAAACCTATACATTGCTCATAAAGGATTGTTCATCGTCTTTAGTGCGCCATTATAGGTAACATTTTCGCTACTCTGCTTATAGTGACGATCGTTTATGAGTTTTGAAAACGAAAACAAATGCAAAACAGAAAAAAGTAAAAATCAACTTTTAATGGGCTCCAGACGTGAATTTTATCGTAAACAATAATCAAAGCAATAGCTTCTTACCGTAAGAAAACTATATTTGACATTTCAAAAGAGTAGGCACACTCCCTTTAAGTTAATTTATCACCCTTTTTGTGATGCTATGACACTTTTCAACAGGGTCGAAGTCAAGGGGGGCACGGAGGGCCATGCCCCCACCCTGAGCAAAATAATTTCACACTAGATAGAATGAGATTGTCTGACGCCTCCGAACCCTATCTCCCCCCCCCCGGTCAGCAGCATATGCCTGAGGAGCCAAATTATATTTTTTTGACGTGCCCCCCCCTGAGAAAAACCCTGGATACCTGCCTGCCTTTCAAATACAGGTTATGTCGCCAAAGTGAAAAGTGAAAACTACATTTTGTAAGTCATTAGTCATGTAACCTATATTTTGTTTTGAAATTTGAGTATCCCAACCTCAATTTGACGCCGCTGAATAATTATATAATTGACACCAAGTGAATATAGTCGAATATTTGAATAGGCTCAGAAGTTAAAACAAAATCACAGTTGCAATCGGCCAAACGATAACAAAAAAAAAAAATGCTTTAAATTTTTAGTTCCGATCAGGTTTTGGCCAGTTGTAGCCAGTTTCGGCCAGTTTTGCTTACTTTCTCCCGGGAGAAAACTGTTTAAAACCTAGTTTTAGCCACTGGCCAGGGCAAAA
>VOPJ01000675.1:18064-79884 GCA_014673585.1 Semibalanus balanoides
CGGGCGGCTGCGCCGCGGGCGGCCAATCAAACAGCGGCACGCGCGTACTGGTACGATGTGGGGTTCGGTGAGTGGGGAGGGGACATATAAACAATTTGTACGTGAGCCTGGAACGTTCAGGCCAGCGCTGAACGCTACGCATACGCTACAGAACGTTGTTTAGAAGATAAAAAAAATATAGAAGATTTAAACATCAAAATCACTATGCATAGCATTACCTGACAAAGTTCATTCTTGCAATAAAAGATATGAGGTACGAAAACAGTATGGTTTTTGTCCAGCACTACACTTTCCAAGTCTTTACGTCAGCTGTTGCGTCATAATCATACGTCAACTCAGCCAAAATCAGCCTATCAGCGATTGGAGTTATTGGGATATACCCGGTCCGTTTTAGGACTGAATATTTAATTAATTAAGAGGTCTGGGAAAATGTGAAAAAGCGTTCACATCATTTTCGAGCATGCGCCACAACTTGCTATTCAACTCAAAACCCTATGTTAAAGGTGAACTATTTCCTTTAATTAGTAGTTAGTTGTATCGCTAAAAAGTCATCTGTAATCATTTTCAGCGAAAACGACAGGCACTACGAATAAATTCAGGCTAAACTGGTGTTTGGCCACACTGTGCACTGGCCAGTTTTGCCCGGTTTAAGCCATGGTTTAAACCGGGCGGGTAAAACTAGTTTTGCCCATGTGGGCAAAACTAGGAGGGCAAAACTCATTGCCAGGTGGGCAAAACCCACCGGCTTTTACGTGCGCACTGAAATGCTTTTGTGAATAAGTCCAAGTACATGGCGGTGAAGTTTGTGCGTCATTAAAAGCAGATAATTATAGTTGATCGTTTAACGCCAAAATATAAAAAGTCGATCGGCAAATTTTCGACATATATGGCTTTGAATTCAAAGATGGCTGCCAGAATCGAGGTTCGGCAAGCGTATATCTCGGAGCAATCTGTCGGATGTGATTGATTTAAACGCCATTTCGGGTAGCCAACATCCATTATGCATCCCCGAAACACAACTTTGGATACCTTGCTGGTGCTCTGTGATGCACAGAGGCAGACTTGTAATTATTTCACTGTAAATTATTGAATTGATCCAAGAAGTCTATCGTTAGACAAAGAATCAATGACGAAATCATTCCTTTTACGCAAACATCAATTTGAATCATATAATGAATTCGATTGCGTTTTGTGTTGAATGCAATTAACTCAATGATTTAAAGTTAATTCTTATCACCCTTTTTGTGATGCTATGACACTTTTCAACAGGGTCGAAGTCAAGGGGGGCACGGGGGCCATGCCCCCTGAGCAAAATAATTTCACACTAGATAGAATGAGATTCTCTGACGCCCCGACCCTATCCCCCCCCCCCGGTCAGCAGCATATGCATTTTTTTCGACGTGCCCCCCCCTGAAAAAAACTGGCTACCTGCCTGCCTTTCAAATACAGGTTATGTCGCCAAAGTGAAAAGTGAAAACTACATTTTGTAAGTTATTAGTCATGTAACTATATTTTGCTTGAATTGTGAGTATCCCAACTTTAAATTGACACCACTGTAGCATTAATATAGGCTCAGAAGACTAAAAAAAGCAGTAAACATCAACAAACAGAAAAAATATAGTTTTTAAATTTTAGTTCTGATCGGTTTTGCCAAGTTTTGGCCAGTTTTTCGGCCAGTTTTGCCAGTGAGCATTCTCCGGGAGAAAACGGTTAAAACCTAGTTTTAGCCACTGGCCAGGGCAAAACCCTTTTGCCCGGGCAAAATGCCAACCCTGTATGCAATACTAATTTTCAAATAATTCACGACTATAGCTTCACATCATCAGTCAATTGCATAAAATCAATTATATGTACCAAAAACACATATTTTCCATGCACTTCACGACAGCAAAAATAATATTCCCACTAAATCATATACAGGCACAAATACCGTCTTCGACTCGGCGGTTCTCCGGCTGGTTTAGATGGAAGACAATTCAGTGAACAAATTAAATGGCCGGAAGTCTTTACCAGTAGCCAAATTTGAACCCAGAGTCCTTGTATTCGAGCCCAGGTGATCCTGAACTGAACAATTACACTCCTGTGCTACAAAACACATAACACGTTTAATTGTTATCACGGCATGTAAAAAGTATAGTTCTCAAACAATAAGCTTTTGTGACAGGGGGAGGGAAGGGAAACACCAGCTTCAACCTCGACAAGGCTCAGTAAAAACATGACTAGATTCTCAGGGCATTAAAGGCACGTAACCGAACATTCCACCACGTACCGGGGACTTCAGCAACTAATTAGCGGTCTCTTCCCCCGCTTTCCTGACTTCCTGACCCTCTTTCCTGTCGCGACGCTGTGTCCTCACCCAGCAGCCAATCAGCACGCTATGTCCTCACCCAGCTGCCAATCAGCGCGCTGTGTTCTCACCCAGCAGCCAATCAGCGCGCTGTGTCCTCACCCAGCAGCCAATCAGCCAGCGGATGTTGCCCCTGCTCTGCTCTCAGCTGGACCCACTGACCACATAGGCCCGCCTCCACCGATCCCTGGCTCAGCACATACGGCTGCTGGCCGTGCCGGTGGGGCCGCGCCGTCTGCAGCTGGACGTTACTGCGCACCAGGTCACCGTGCCGCCACACGGCCAGTCGGCGACTCTTGCTCTGCCGACACAGCAGCAGCAGCTCACGCGCATCGGGCCGCAGACCAGCCGCGTGTGCCTGCTCAGCCGACACCAGCTCGGGCGGCTCTGTGAACACGGTCTCGTCGACGGTGAGCGGCCGCGGGTCGGTCTCGCGCGGGTCGTCGGCGTCAGGAGCGGTGCCGAGCAGCAGGCCACAGACGAGCGCCCAGTGCGCCGCCGCGCCGCCGCGCTCACACGGCTCGTGGTTACGGTCGGCGTCGTAGCTGTTGTGACGGTTAAGGAGAGGCGGCCGGTGGTGATGGCGAGAGACAGGGCGTTCAAGTGTCATCAGCCAAACCACTGCTATATGTGTTTGTGTAACACATATAGGAGTGGTCTGGCTGTGACACTTGAACCCCAACGTAAGTACAGTAATACACACAAGTACACACAACGTAAATCTAACTTACTATTTAATAAAATATCTGTGTCTGTCTTTCTGTCTGTCTGTTCGCCCACAACAAATTTTGTCCTTATACATTTCCATAAATACGAATGTTATGTAGTTTCTACACATTAACATTAAATAGTATCTAAGAAATAGTTTTGCAGATCGCATGACAACAAGTGTGTAATGTGTATATTATTCTGCTCCCTAAATTTCCGAACATCAAACCATCCTCCTACAAGTAAGATAATGTATGATAATGTCTGACTGTGTTATAAAAAATAACACGGCACAACTTACCACAAGTTACCACTCATATCAAGATCTGAGCTACAGCTACATAAATAACTGTACATATAATTCAGCACGTACAAACACGTGACTGACCACGCAAACGTTGTGTTTCCTTTGACTTCTAGAATACCCAGTCTGTTAGCCGTTGCTTTTGAGCGGCTCGGCAGCAGATCGGTCAGTGCCTGCACACTGCACAGCTCCACCCGAGACACCTCTTCTCTCCAAAGGATACGGCACGAGTATGGCGTCCCCGCAGAGCACGGCCCTGGCCACAGTCGCCGGGTCACCGAGGTCACGTCGGACGCCGGCCGAGCCGGGGAGAGTCGCAGTCAGCCGGCCGGCCGCCAGCCGCGCCAGGTCGGCCGCTGAGAACATCTCACCCTGCGACGTCATCCCGGCACAGCGCGCCTCCTCCAGCAGTGACGTCACGGTGACGTCATGGCGGCCCAGCTGAGCCAGCGCCATGGCGGCAGCCGCCAGACCACAGCTGCCAGCCAGTCACATTACGTCACGGTGACGTCATGGCGGCCCAGCTGAGCCAGCGCCATGGCGGCAGCCGCCAGACCGCAGCTGCCAGCCAGGCACATTACGTCACGGTGACGTCATGGCGGCTCCAGCTGAGCCAGCGCCATGGCGGCAGCCGCCAGACCGCAGCTGCCAGCCAGGCACATTACGTCACGGTGACGTGATGTGCGGCCCAGATGAGCCAGCGCCATGGCGGCACAACAAGCACAGTAACCTACAATACCAGGAGCATGAACACATATAACTTGTCCGAGGTTATGATATACCTAACCTATTACAAAAAGGAGACGCCAATATACCTACAACATAGCCTTTAGTAGTTTGTGAGCTGGTTTCAGAAGTATCACGATGATCATATATATCTGTGGATGTGGATCATATATATATCTGTGGAGAGAACGACTCACGTGGGTCCCTCCTGAATCAGTGGAGGAGTCTTGTTCAGGTGCAGGATCAAACGGTGATACCATGAGGCGCGAGCAGCGCGGAATGCCACGCTTGCCACAGGATCCTCATCCTCCTCAGTAGTAGCAGGGGTAGCACCAGCCTGCCTCAGTGGCAGCGGTGGCGGTGGCGGTGGCGGTGGCGGTGGCGGTGGCGGTGGCGGTTGCGGCGGTGGCGGCGGCGGTGGCGGTGGCGGCGGCGGTGGCGGTGGCGGCGGTGGTGGCGGCGGTGGCGGTGGAGGTATCATCTGCAGAAGTGAGCGATAGGATCAGCAGAGCAATTCAACATACGAAACATTGTGATGAGGGCATGGCAAGGCAGCCAACAGACAAGGCAAATGTTATTTAGTCTGGTATTAATGTCAAGACATGCCAATGCCGGATGATACTACTGAAGCCAGAAGCAATGCACTTAAGAATGCCAACAGCACAATAATTATGGTGCTTTAATGTTTGTGTTATGTTATTTATCCTGACTTGCGCAACATAGAAAGCTAACCTAATATCATGTCACTAGCAACTGTGGATTCAACTAGACCAAATTGGGTGCTTATTTACTATTACCATGGGTGTAACTTTAATGCAAAGGGGGATTGTAGCTACAACCCCAATAATTTGGGAATTTAGCATTACGCCTATGACAAGATGTGGTACAAATGGGCTCTTACCAACTAAGTGCAACCCCAATGATTTTAAAAAAGTTACACCTCTGCTCTTCACTGCCTTCTTTACACAGTATTTTTGTAATATAAGTATATCCAAAGACAGCTAATTTCCTACTTAGTACATTTCAGCTGTAAACACAAGTTCCATTCACTTTAGTTACATGCAATTTAAATCATTGTAACATCTCACCTCTTTGCTGCAGCCACACTCGTGAAGTTCATCCAGTATTTATCAGCCGACTACCTAGAATGACTCTGATTGGTCAGTTGGATTGCAAAATAGATCAGTTGAGAATTTGGATGAGGGAAGCCACCAGGTTGATCACATCACTAGGAAACTATTACAAGCAAAATATTATGAAATATATTATTAATCATCTCAATCAAAATTAATGGTGATATATTATTTAGGTTTGTTTTTTATCCGACTTAATGACAATATATTATTTAGGTTTTTTCTTGATCAGACCTAAAGGGGATAGATTATTTAGGTAAGGTAAGGTACCTAAGGTTAGGTTAGGTTAGGTTTAGTTAGATTAGGTTAGGTTTAATATTGTTTGAATGACACATTTTTTAGCGGTTCCATCCGTGGCAATGCATTCATATTTTAGCTTAACCTTGACACACTGCACATGGCCTTAGTGGGACGATTAGTTGTTGAAACATTGTGCTGCTACCCCCGATTAAAAACGTCTCCAATAAGTGTTTATTTCATATCGGAAGGTAATTTTCAGCGTTTTCAAGATGTAATATGGGTTGAAACATTCATGTTGTGTTAAAAATGATGAAATATTCAGAATTCACAAATTTACAATATGTTTAGTGGGGGGGGGGGGGTAAAACTCCACAATGACCCAGAAATGGGCAGAATCAGTTAAGTTCATAAATGCATTGAACACAACACTTCTGCACTAAATTGAATTATGACTGCCTCAATATAAATAACACCATCACCTTTACAGCAGTAAAAATAAAAACAGACAGGTACCCCAAAAGGCAATATCAATATATAATGGTGTCTCACAGGGGCAGGCAGATCCAGAACAGTAGTTTAAGAGAGAGAGAGAGAGAGATTTCTTTATTTGCAGACTTGAGGTCCATAAAGACATAGGTATGACAAAATCACACATACAGCGCATCCGTCCATGCTTTCCTCACAGAGGAACGGGGACGGCCAGATCGCTGTGAAACAACATTGACACAATATGATTGTCAGTCTGCCCAAGACGAGTCATAAAGCCAAAGACAGCTTTGCGATACAAAGCGATACACTGAAATTGTGAATTCGCTCACTTACAAACATATTGGATGCACTACAAAATCGTTCATACCCAAAAAAACAATTGGTTCGGGGAGGGCAAAGTCCAAAAAGTCTCACATAATTCTGATGATTTGGCCTCAACTAAAGAACTTAAGTTATGTGGAACCCATCACATAATTATGGAAACTCATCACATTCTGCTTGCTTATCCATGGATAGCTGATTTAAAATAAACTTTGCTTTGTAAAAGTTGCTTAGATTTTCTTTTATATCAGGAAATGTGTCAATTTTGCTCTGATTTCAGACGTTTTGGGGGGCATGGCCGGATTCCCCCCCCCCCCGAACAGACACGGATCCGCACCTGGGTGTATCAACGTTGTCTTGCCAAGCGGCTCCAAGCCCCAATGTCATATCTGGGTCGTATCACGATATACAAAAATATGTACTAGTCGTATATTCAAGGTACTATCAAGGCCCTTTAAGGGTCCTATAACCGTATAATAGGCCCTATAGAGAGAGGTTATAATTCTGGGACCTTGCTTGATAGTGATCAACAAACAAATTCATGAAGCGATGGAGAAGATAAGGGGAGATAAGTAAGAATCCACAATCGTATCACACGCGGCATATTTGCAGCCCTTTTTACCTAGCGGTACAGTTTTTTACAGTCTATTTTGCGTAAACTCTGCCAGCTTTTTGTGATTTACAGCCACATAAAAATTCAAAGAACAAAAAATAATTGATGTGATTTGTAGCTTAATATTTATTTACATGTTGAACTAATAAGTATTGCAAAAACGGAAATGAAAAAAGACTTAATACCACAGTTGCCATGGTAACATAAGCAGCTGTGCTTTGTCGTTGGAGTGTATACCAGTATACTGTATCAAGATATCTATTACTGTATACCGGTTAGTTATAGATATCTTGGTATACCGTATAGTGCCCTGGTCGTTGGCATTTTATATACCGTGGTCGTTGGTGACCCACGATCCCCACGATATATCATTGACCGATATTCATAAAAACAAGTATTATTGTATGCTGTTATTAAGTTGCTTTGATTGTACCCTAGTGTCTCATGCCCGTCAAGCGATTCGCCAACCCTTTGTTGATAGCTGGCAATTTTCCATGTGTTTTGCTTGAAGAGGAAAGTGAATTACGGTTAATCACCGGTGTTAATTTCAGACTGTTTCAATTCGTATTATCGTCACAAAACAGCAAAACAGTAGTTAACTCAACATGAACGAAACAGCAGCAGTCAGCATTGTAAGCGCGTTCGAGGCCGAGTCCTACGTCGAGTCCCTGGAGTGCATCGAACTGGAGGATGTTGGATCGCCCAAATGGATTACACTGCATGAGAGGCTTGAATCCTTGAACATGCAAGCTCTACTGGAAGCCCAAGGTCAAAAGGAGGAATTCGTGAAGGACCTGATCATCTCGCGTGATAAACTGTCATTCTTGGTTAAGGATTTGATCCTAACCGAAGTTTGGCGGGACAAAATATTCCCGGAGATTCTCAGCCAAAACAATAAACCGAAGACGTCCATCGGCATCTACATAGTAATGCACCATGAAGTGACGGTTCTGTCGCTGCTGGAGGTGATGACGTTCCGCCTTCAGTCGTCAGTGAAGCCCGACTCAGCGCTGGAGATTCTCGGAGACCTGGTGCTCGACCTGATCGACTACTGTCACCGTGCGCTGGTGTACCTGATCTCGCACCCGGAGATCCGCCTGGAGACTGACGAGACGGGCGAGCCGCCGATCGAGACCCAGCTGACTCGGCAGCGGGACTCGCTGCGCTTCATGGCCGCCATCCAGAGCGTGACGCTGCTGCAGCACGTCTGCGAGCAGCTGAGCCAGCTGACCGTGTCGGCCGCGTCCCGACTGCTGCGCCAGCACGACCTGCCGCTGCTGCTGGTGCAGCTGCTGGACGCGCGACCCTGGCTGCGCACCAACCGCGCCGGCAGGCGGCAGAAGTACGACAACCGATGCTGGGTGGCATCGCCGCGCGACGACCTGGCGCTGGCCAAGGTGGAGGGCCAGGTGTGGCTGACGCTGCTGTACGTGCTGATGAACCGCGAACACCTGACGCTGTACGAGATATCAGAGTACCGGCGCGGCCAGCTGCTGCGGCTGCAGACGCACCTGACGGACGCGCTGCTGGACCAGGTGCCGCCGCTGGGTCCGCTGCGCCAGTGGCTGGCGCACATGTCGGTCAGTCCGCCGCCGCCGCCACGGTCCTCAGTCATCATCGAGACGGTGCCAGAGCTGCGGCAGGCGCTGCTGGACCGGCACGCTGGCCGCTGGGCGAAGCTGGCCAGACACCAGCTGGAGCGACACTTCCGCACCGACATGGCGTCAATCCAGGAGCAGGCGCGCCGCCTGGCGGCCGTGTACGACCTGGACAAGATGGCGCCACTGATGGCCGAGACCACACGCTGCAGCGCCTGCGGAGACACGGCCGCCAAAAAGTGCTCCCGCTGCAAGGCCGTGTGGTACTGCGGCAGGCAGTGCCAGGTGCAGCACTGGCCAGTGCATAAAGTCGACTGCGACAACGCATGAACATACGTACAAGGTCGATTGTGGGACGGATATCTAGGGATGACACAATGATTGAAGTGGCGATCTGTCTAGTTCTCCATTGTCGTCCGTCACTATGGTTTCGCGGTGTCCTTATCTAGTCACAATCTAGTCATATTGTAAACATATAATTTGCACTTGTGTATTTGAAATGTGCAACATCGTATTCGTAGTTACTTAATATATGCGGAGACAACTGCGTACCGTTCGGGATTTCAATTTCACATGAAGAGAAGCAAAGACTGGCACCAGAGACAAATTAACATACTTTGTATCGGAAACAAGCCAGCCTATTAATATTTGTTTTGTGTTTAAGTATTCACCGTCTCGCACGGAAACGTGATGACTCCAAACAACACGTTAAACCGAACTCAACACCACAGCCCAAAAGCCTAAGCAAGGCGGCTTGCAAGCCCAGCGCCACACGAAACAACCACAGCTTGTCTTCTTGAAGCGCGATCGTATCTCGCCGTGCGATGGCTTCCACACGTCATACAAGATGCCGTGACACTTCTCGGTCACAAGCATCTCCAGATGCCGATTATTTCAACGTTCATCAGAGCATTCCTCCCACCACACTGCTAAACAACTGATGTACCGACCGCTCTCTTCTTTCCGTGGGGTGGATGAACGGAAACCCACAGGACAACGCCCACCATACCAGCAGGCTTAATAGATAAAGATGAAGAGAACCGACTGCTCGACGAGGTCCCTCTTCACAACATATCAGTCGCTCTTTGAATTTACAAGAGTACCTAGTACCAACGCTTCTCACAGAACATCAGTGCGCCCTCGTAACCCCAGACAACGTTCCTGCTCACACAACATCGTTGAGTCCTTCTGACAATGCCTCCTCACAGCACGTCAGTCACTCCTTGAACTGCTGCTCATATGACATTCCTCCTCACCGCCCGCGGCTGGACGGCCACGCGCACAGCGTCACACAGCTCAATGAGCCAGTCCTCGGGACGCAGCACCTTACAGCCGGGCTCCTTCACATCCAGCACCACCGAGATCTCCACCTCACCGTCTTCGGACCAGACCTGGTGACTGACCAGCACGGTGGTGCGCAGTCGGTAGCAGGCGGCCTCCTCCAGCGGCCGGAAGTCGGTGGCGCGCGGCATCACCAGCTGCGCCCGCTGGTCCGGGTACTGTACGCGCAGCCGCACCTGGCTAATGTCAGACACGTGGCGTAGCTCGCAGTCCAGGGGGATGCCCAGCACGAGGCCGGCCGTGAACTTCTGCGGGTGCTCCGTCTCATGACGCGGCTCGAAGATGACGGCCGCCGCCTGGGTCAGCGCCGAACGTAGCCGCAGCGGCGGCACGGCGCTCTCGGTCAGTAGCGGCGCCAGCACGCGTGCCATCGCCCCCGCCTTGCGCTCCTCCAGCGCCTCGAGGCCGCGCACCAACGCCTCGGTGAACGCGTCCAGTGACTGTCCGCTCTCCACCAGGTGTCGCTCCAGCTGCTGCGCCTGCTCCAGGAAGTACTCGCCGAGCGCCAGCGCCGAGCCGGTGCGACCGCGCACCAGCAGTACCAGTCGCAGCGCCAGCAGACGCTGGCGCAGCTGGCGCACGGCCGCCGCCTCGTCGGCCGCCAGTCCGCCGAACTGGTGCTGCAGCCTCAGCGTCAGCGTCGTCAGCAAGTCGGCGCTGGCCTGCAGCCGCGCCGGACCGGCGGCGGTACCGCCGCGCCAGCTGGCGTCGCCAGTCACCTGCGCCAGCAGCAGCTGACAGTGGATGTACGCCGAGGCGAACTGGGCGCGCGCCGAGAGCGCCGAGTCGATCTGCGCCAGCCGGTCGAGGTCGTGGCGGCACTGTTCGAGCGCGGTGCGGCCGGCGGCCGGCTCAGCGGCGCGGCGCAGCACGCTCTGCAGGAACTCTGCGCCGTTGTTGTGCGCGGCGGCAGCAGCGGGGCGCGCCGCGGCCGCCTGACCGGGCACCAGTCCCGGCAGCGTGTCGCGCAGGTACAGGAAGTGGCGCTGCGTGCGATCGTCCAGCAGCGCCATCATGGTTGGAGAGCCGGCAGCGGCGTTCATCACCAGCAGGAGGATGCACACGTAGGCCGGGTCCTGCACGTCCTGCTCCGGCAGCTGGAAGTAGGGGTGAATATTAAGCAGAGTCGGCACCAGCGGCAGCACCAGGTCGGGGTGCGCGGCACCCATCCGCTGGAAACAGCGCCACAGGCTACGCTTGTCCTGCGGGTAGCGCTTCAGGTTCTTTAGCAACTTTTCGACGCAGAGTTTCAGCGAGTCCGTGTTGCCAAGTCGACAATCGCCCAACATCCGGTGTAAGCCCTCGCGCGTGTCTATCGAGTATACCTCGAGCACGGCCAGGATCTCATCCAGCTGGTCCTCCCGCAGCGTGATCATTTGACCGATTCGCGACAGTGAGTCCACCGCGCGCAGGCGCACCTCGGCGATCTCGTCGTTGAACATGTCCACGATGAAGTCGAGACTCATCTCGGCGAAGTGCGGGTGTAGTGTGGCCAGCTCCGTCATGGACTCGAGCGCGGCGGCGCGCACCTCCAGAAACTCATCCTCCAGGCCGTGCACAAAGGCGCCGCATGCTCCTGACGACATCAGACTGACCGTCTCGGCGTGGACGTGCTCCTTAGGCGCGTCGTCGCCCCACTTCTTACCGGAGGACCACTCGCCGCGCACCACAAGACTGCGCAGCCGCTCGTGACCGGAGCGCTTACGGCGCATGTTGGACATCAGCTTTTTGTCAAGCGTCTGCTCCAGGAACCGGGTCGACACAGAGGTCATTGAGCCCAGCAGCGTGGCCGCCTGTACGCGCACGCGCACACCCAGGTCGTTAATGGCGTTGCAGACATGACCGAACGCGTCATCTGCGAGCCGGACCGTCTGGTCTGATCCAGCCAGCGCCACCGGCTGTTCGGGGTACGTCTGCGCCAGCACGTGCACCAGCCGCAGCGCCACCTCGCGGACCGTCTCGTAGTCGTCCCGGAGCGCCGCGATCGTGTCCGAGTAGAGCGGCACGCCCAGCGGCAGGCCGCGCTCGTGGAGTGTCAGCAGCGCCTGCAGCGCCGCGCAGCGCACCCGCGGGTCCTGGGCGCGCGTGGCCTCTCCCAGGCGGCGCAGGTCGTCGGTGGGCGGCGGGCTGATGGGCAGCAGGCGGCCGAGCAGCGCCAGCGCGCGGCCCGACACCGAGTGACTGGCGTGTGTGAGCCGCGGCCGGGCGGCGGCCACCAGCCGCGCCGCCAGCCGGGCGTCACTGGCCGCCAGCGCGCCCAGCTCAGTCAGCGTGGCCAGGCACTGGCCGGCCACGGCGGCGGACGGCTCGCGCTCGAGTAGCGCCGTCAGCTCGTCAGCGGCTGGCGCCAGATGGGCCCGCTGGCCGGCACCGGACACCAGCTGCTGCAGCAGCCGCAGCACGGCGCAGCGCACCGCCGACTCCTGGTCCCGGGAGAACACCTCCAGCAGGCGCCGCACCACGCCGCCCACATCGTCCACCTGACGGACACACAGTACAGACAGAGAGCCGTCAGTCAGCCACTCAGCATACAATGACTGCCTGACGGCGATACAAAGAGACAGGGCAGACAGAACATTTCCTAGGGCACACTGCGCAGCATAATAATGGCAATCGTCAACGATATTCGATTGAACCGTGTCGTGTGGCTACAATTTAGGCAAAACATTAAGTCAATGTCTTACAAACAGATGGTTAATAATACACATAAAATAGTGTTACACAAGTACTCGTCTCAAAAAAGACGAAATTTGTGTCAAACAATTTCGGTGGCATAAAATGCACTATGTACATAGATAAGTAACAGCATAAAGTCCCGCCCATTAAGTCATATTCCTGTCAAGTCCAGTTTTCACCACCATACCTGTGACGGACTGAGTTCTGCCAGACTGGTGAGGGCCTGCAGCGAATCACGGCTGGTCTTGGCCCGCTGGACGATCTGCAGGTAGCCCTCGGCCTGTGTAGACGACTGCTCCGGCTTCTTGGTGAGGCGCACCTTCTTCACAGACGGGCCGGCCGCTGCTGACTCCTGGTCAGCTGTCACTGTCTGGGTGTGACTGTACTCAGCCAGCGCCCGCTTCTTCAGAACGGCGGCCATCGCGGCGGCTCTGAGAACAACATGACAGAGAGCATGTCAGCCACAGATCCAGAAGTCATATGTACAAATAAACATAAATATGACACATGTAAGTGAGACACAATATACCAAGAATCAAATACGTATTTTTATATCGGCACCGATATTGTCGATGCAAAATGTGTTTGCGCCGATATCTTGCCGATACCACGGATTATAGAACGGATAGGCCACTCCCGCATATTTGCCTATCCCCCTGCCACCTGGTGAGAGTTCGCGAAAACATCTTAAGTTAAGGAGGATTCGAACAGAACAGAGCGGCATACGTCGTCGTTAGAGCGGGAGCGTCTCCGACTTTAAACGGTCTGTATTCTCAAGAAAATCAAGTTTATTATTGAAGAAACAAGCCAGGAGATAGCTGAGCTTGGTTTGAATCATGTTTGATAAAAGTACACCAATAAAATACAGCAGAAAAGGTGTAATTCAGCCTAAAAAGAAGGGAACACAGGTCTGCCTCGTGCAGGATGCCACACATGTGTCTATAGTTTATTAATGATATCTCCCTTTAGATGTATCAAGCTGCATTGTTTTGATTGATGTTAGTGTAAATTGCATTACTGTATATTATTATTATGCGTGCGTGTAGGGCAAGCAAGATCAATGCGTGACCGAGTAGGGGGAGGGAGGGGTACGACCCCCTGGCGTATCGCCCCTAATTGAGCTAGAGCTTTGATTAAAAAACGAACGTTTTGCTTGTGACGGGAGATAGCCGCTGATACCCAGAGTATAAGGTATTGAGTCATTGGGTGGCCTCAGGTCATGTCAATGACCTCGGAGTTATCAAATCCTTAATTTGTACAAATTGAACACTAATCGGGTTAAAATCATAAATAAACATATTATAATGCCCTACCCTCGCCCGGGTAGGGCGAATTCACAGCGTGTCCGGGTAGGGGGTACGACCCCCCACCTTGGCATTTCGCCCCTAATTGAGCTAGAGTTTCGATTACAAAATGAACGTGTTGCTTGTGACGAGAGGAAGCCATTGACATATGATTTTAAGGTCATGGGTCAATAGGTGACCTCTGAGGTCATGTCAAAGACCAAAATGTCCCAAATCGTAAATGTATGAAAAATAAATACTGATCGAGCCAAAATGGTAAAGGAACATCTTAGTACCTTTGCTAAATACATGCCAAATTTGAAATCAGCGTAATAAATGACCTAAAAACTGTCATATGAGTAATATAATATCAAGTCATATGAGGTCAGTGACATCGGTTGACCTTTGGCAGCGCATGACCCCAGTGAAACATATAATTATTTCAAATGGCTCTAAGAATTGAAATCAGCGTAAAAAATGTCCTAAAAGCGGCCAGAAGTCAAAAAAGTCTTCGGAGGTCAGTGACCTCGGTTGACCTCAGAAAAGATCAGGCTCTTTTTTGGCAAAAAAGCAAAAAGGCAAAAAGTCACAATCTCAGCAGAAGACACACCTGTCACCTGGAAACACCTTTGCATTTGCTCCTGAACGTCAAACACTCGGAAACTGCACATGCAACAAGGACCGACACTACGGGACTTTTGCCTGACATGACCTTGATAAACAGGTCTTGATAAACAGGTCAGAGTCATGAAAGTTGGAATTTCACAATTTTCCGAGTATGTGTACAATTGTTCAAAAGGAGGGTACTGAAAGTTTCATCGAAATCGGTTGCAAACTACGTGAGTTATTTCGGAAAAACCGAGGGAGGGTGGCATCCACCCCCCTCCCCTACCCGGGCGAGGGTTAAAGGAAACAGTTCACCTTCAACATGGGGTTTTCCGTTGAGATAACCAAGTTGTTCCCCATACTCGAAAATGACTTGAGACACTTTTAAATTTTCATAGAAACCCCTTAATTAATTAATATTTAGTCCTAGAAGTTGGGGATTGGAATACTAGGTAACTCCAATCGCTGATTGGTTAATTTTTTGCTGATTTGACGTACAATTATGACGCACAGGTGACGTAAGACTTGGTGTAAGTGTTTGATAAGCAATGAAAAAGATAGTGCTGGACAGGAACATACTGTTTCAGTACATAATTCCCTTGATTGCAAGAATGAACTTTGTGAGGTATTTATCGTGATTGTGATGTTCAAATCGTCTATAAAACGTTTTGCTTAGCAACATTCTGTAGCGTATGCGTAGCGTTCAGCGCTGACCTGAACGTTCCAGGCTCGCGTACAAATTGTTGATCTGTCTCCGACCGCGCCTCGTATCAGTCAGTACGTGCGTGCCGCTGCTTGATTGGCCAGGCGCGGATCCAGGAGGGGGCCAAAGGTGCCCCCCTCCCTCCCTGAGCCGGGTCGCTCCTATGGCACCTCGTAGGGCGCAACTTTTTGTATGTGGCGCCCCCCCCCCCTGGCCGAAATCCTGGATCCGCGCCTGTTGGCCGCCCGCCCGCTGAGTGATAGGAGGAGCCGACCGGCGAGACCGGAGCGCCAGTGACCTGCAGTCTGTAGACCGTGCATGACCTTGTGACACAGAATCTAGACGGACACCCCAGAACACGGACAGTGAGTGACGGTGGCGGACACTACACATTCTTACTGAAATACAGGGGCGTCAACACGCGAAAAAAAAATTGATTCGACTTTTTGCTCGGTGGAGGGGGCGGCACCTAGCATGGGGGCGGCATAGGGGGACAACGTGTTTTTTTTTCTCGAAGTTTGAAATTTGTATTGGGACACCTTCACAAAATGTGATGTTATTAACAAAAACATCACCTGTAATTATTTTTTGAAAACTATTAAAGAGAATGTTTCACATTAACATTAGATTTGAGTTGAGATGGCCATTTTGCTGGATTTGCATTGAAATTAAGTAGTGTAGAAAGTTAAAACACCTCACAGAGGCCAATTCGAAAGTAATTTTGAGTTTGGTATTGACATCTGCACAAAATAAGGCCTAGTGTATGAGTGATCGCCTCTAAGCCGATGTCGTCATTCTCTCTTATCAAATTTGATGAAGTAGACTTGTTTTACATTTGCTATACATTAGCCAACACAGTCATACATATGCAGCGTGGAAAGGTTTTCTCTATTCCCGAAATTCCTTCATATGACGTCATCAGCCCAATAATAAAACTTAGTTTTCATGAAATTGGAGCACTGTTTGTGGAAACAAATGTCAGACATCGTGTTTGGTCAGCATTATCATATTTGCACCACAACGCCGTACATTGGACAATCTTTCAGATAATCGAAACATTCCTTTAACCCGCGCACTGCAGGGGGTTCGCGCCGAACAACTGCAGGGGGTTTATTTCCCGCCCCCCGTGAGATCTCCAAAACTACGCAACGTAGCGACAAGCAGAAAACGGCATTAGATAGCTCTAGGCAAGCTCTATCGAAAGTATTTCAGTGTTTTTCTTGGATCAGGTCACAATTGAGGTCACCAGTGGTCACCAAAGGTCAGATTTTCCGGTTTTAGGAACTTCTTTGGAACTCTATTCCAACCCGCATATCTCCGGAACTATGATAGCTAGGAGCAAACAATTAGAGAGACAATCGGATAGCCATTGAAATTTTGCAATCGCATATAATGTCCTCAAAAATTTGATCTCAGATCAATAGTTAGGGCTCCAGATGGTCATGTAAAGTCAAACATACTGTTTTTAGCAAAAACATTTTTTTCGGAATAGCAGTCACCTAAGAAAGATAGGATAAAATTGACGCCATCGTGTTTGTCTCCACATGAGCCTTTGAAACATAATACGTGACCTGGTAAGGTCAACTTCAAAATTTGACCTCAGGTCAAGGTCATTGGTGACCCAGGTAGGTCATGTTGCATATGGGCAACGCGGCCAGACTAGACCGAACACATTGGTGACTATCAGTCCTATTCTATCAAGAGTTATTAGCAAATCATTGCTGATGACCTCAGATGACCTGAGATGACCTTGTATAAATCACTAAGCAACAATTGCACCTTGATCATTTAGAAATGAGCTAAAATAGCATGATTCTGAAAGAATTAGCCTGATCCAATGCATATTTTCTGAAAGGGAACATTTTTTAATTTTCCCAATTCACTAACGGGAGGTCAGGAATTGACCTGACCTTTGGTCACCGATACGAAAAATCCGAGATATACGAATGTAGTACTATATTCTTATGAAATCCCTGAAGTTTCAAACTTTCGAAAAAAAGACGGGCTTTGGCACGAACGCAAACATTTTTGAAGTGAGGTCCACTTGACATGGACTTGTGACCTGACCTGAGATGATCCTCAAGTCAAAACTTTTCCAAAAGTGTGGGTAATTGTATGCCCAATACAGGTGTACACAAATTGGCGGCGCTGCCGCGCCGTTTTTTCCCTACTCCTGAAAAAACCTAGGGGGGGGCGAAATCAACCCCCCCTGCCAGTGCGCGGGTTAAAGATTAGAGGTAGCGCAATGGCTTCAAAGATTACACAGTCCTTCCATTAGCCCGCCAGTGACTGGGGGCGTTTAACGCTCCCTGATTAATTTTCGCAATACCAAAACAACCAATAGCGCTATCAACGTAAAACTAGGGTATCTTCTTCTTCATCGATTTGACGTCTTTTGTGAAACAATACCTAAAGCAATTTCGTCGCCACAATTTAAGGGTTATAGCGAATTTAGTGACGTCACTACTCAAGAGTTTTACATCAAAATCAGCAAAACGCGGCGTAGGGAGGGGGTAAATTTACCCCCCTTCCGGGTTTTCTCAATAGCTTTAAAACTATGACAGATCGCGACGTCAAATTGCATGTACCTTATTCAGCATCAATGTGACGTGTTCCCAAAAAAGTCACACACAATTTTGCAATATTTTGCTTTCGTATGCAGACATGACCTATGACCTAACTTTTTAAAAGATCAGTATGCAGTAGATTTGGGGGAATAATACTTTGGCCACCTTTTTAACACTCATTTACAACTTAAATGCCCTCAACAATAACTTAACCCTATTCCTGGAGGGATGAAAAGTATACGAATCTGTCGTGGGGGGGGCTTATTCGGCCCCCTTCAGATCTCGCCTGCCATAAGAGCTAGAAACATGAAACTTAGTATGTGGTTAGGGTCGACAATGAAATCAATTTTGTCAAATTTTGGTGATCTTGGGTCACTATCTTCAAGGTCAAATGACGTCATCAAAAGTCATATTTGTAAAAACACGATATTTTCAGAAAAACTTGCCATTATCTCGGAAACTATGGCAGCTGGGAGGAATCCGAAAAAGGACAGTAAGGCAGTCTTAATTGTCTTTCGCCACCATGGCATCAGAAATAACCTCAGGTCAACGGTTTGGGCTGTAGAGGTCAACAATTTTTTATGTTTTTCAGCAAAAGTTTGTTCGTTAATAACTTCTTATCTAAAATATATACAGCACTTATTTTGATACCATCGTGTTTCTCTCGTCATTGCGGTTCGAATCATACCGTTTTTGTCAAATCGAAAATTTGACCCCGGGTCAAGGTCAAGGTTAAGGTCAAGGTCAAGGTGACTTAAGTCGGTTGAACTGCATATAAAAAGATGCGTATTGACGAGACAAACGTTTTGAGACCATTTGCGAGTCTCTATGGTGTTCCTGTCACGATTATTCAATGAAAGGTAAAAGTGATACGATTTGCAAGAACGAAAGATGTCACTGACTAAAAAATCATCCAGCTGTTCATCAATTAAGGGTTAAGCATTGAACATGATAACTGAAATAATATGGTTGATACAATGTGTAAACCCTTTGTTTTCATTTTCACCATATATTTATATGGAAGTTTACATTTGACACACGCATATAGGTCAATCAAATAATAGATATCACCCGGAAACTTTCAAAACAATTAACTGGGCATGTTTTTCCTCTTACATATATTTCCGGTTTTTGAACATCACTGAAAAAAGAATTTTATCATTTGTGAAAAAATAGTTTTTCACAATTTTTCCGGTTTCAAATTCAAAAATTTTGAAATTTCGAGTTCCATCTGAAAGAACAATCAATTATCCACCGGGTGTCTGTTAACGCTACACTTCCCTTCAACACACAACTCTCCAAGAGTGCTTAACCATGCGAAGAGATTTGTGTCAAAACGCCGGAACTACGCCCCCTAAAACTGTCTTGACCCCCCTAATGATTAATTTGGGAAACAAGTACAACATTCGTGCGAATGAAATGTAGGAAATCAGGCAAGTTGAAGATTCTGGGATGAGTTATGAATGAACTGTACGCGAAAACCCTCAAGAGGGGGCCGATTCGCCCCCCCCCCCCGACAGTAATAGGGTTAATACAATGAGCAACCTTTTCACCTCAGCTCCACCTTTTAAACCCTCGTTTCCAACTTTTTGTAGTTGTGTTAGCATTACGAGCATCGAGCATTGATGACGTCACTGGTACCTCATGACAACGTTTAGTTAAACCAGTCTCCAACCAGGGTTAGTTTCGAATCTCCTTCAGCAGCGATTGATGACGAAAGTTTTAAAGTTATTGATTATTTGGATGGCTGGCATGATGGACATTATAGTCAAAAATTGTGTAAAAATGATCAATAACATGCCAAATATTTATTTTAGAGTCAAAAATAATTATTTAAATAGACAGGCTTTCAACATCACTGCTTCCCGTAGTAGTAGATTCTCGTCACTGTTATCATCAGGTCTGAAAATTCCTAAATAAGAATATTTAGGAATTTTCAGACCTGATGATAACAATGATGTTGAAAGCTTGTCTATTTAAATAGTTTTTTTTTTTTTTACTCTAAAATACATATTTGGCATGTTATTGATCATTTTTACACAATTTTTTACTAGAAAGTTTAAAATGAGACAAATCTATGGCCCTATGGGTTATAATTAATCGGCGCCTTAAAAACCCTTCCTTCCAACTGTTTTCCCTCAACTCATCTTTTTGTCCTTTCTCGAGCCTAAAACCTCATTCACAACTTCTTATATACTTCAACTTAAAATCACCTATTTATCACTTAAACTCCCTTATTTCTCACTTAAAAACCCTTATTCCACACCCTTCACCGTGTATAGGCAATGTAAGGGCCGGGCGGTGCAGCTGGTTTGATGACGTCACTTGTGCATGACAAAATATTCTTTCGCAAGTCTTCGTCCCTAGATCTCGTCTGGAACCTTCTGGATGGATCCTAATCGAACCTTAACTAACCTTAATAATTAACCTAACCTTATTAATAATAATAACCTTAATGAATTTAGCCATATACTTCATTTCTCCAGATTCACTCTAGTTCCTAAGATATTCAAAATTCGCCAAGATCATGCTGGCAGCACAAAATTATCGATATTGGCCAGAGAGCTTTCGCTTCTAGAAGCATTGCCCTTAAATTACAACGCTAGCATATATTGTTAGCGCTGGCCAATACAAAACAACACGTGCGCGCTGATAGCAGCTGCCGAACAGAGCCTCGATAACTATTTTACATTGTTTGTATGGGGTTGTTTATTGTCTTCAGTGATGTAGCGGAAGTTGGTCCACGTTCAGCCCCACATTCAGCCCAGCCCAGATTTGGTCAGCGGTACCCTCCGATCCTAATGAAATTTGGCAGACATACAGAGCTCTTAATCCTCTTTCAGAAAACGCATGTCGCTATCTGTGACATTTAAAAATGGGAGACATGGGTGTTCAAAGCTTTCGGTAATTGTGGTAAAAAACGGTCATTAAGATGGCGGTCCCCTCGGATTGAGTCGAAAATTGACACAAACAACCTAAGGCAACTCCATAATGTCACCAAACAGTTTTTCGTGACATTTTCAAATAAAGCCTCCAGTGCCGTTCAAACTTCGAAAATGAAGTTTTCGAAGTTCAAAATTCAAACTAAGGCACCTATAAAATTTTCTATCGATTTCACACTTTGACCATATTTCCGGGTCATGTGGTGTGACTGTCTTAGAATGTCACAACTACACACTTTCTCAAGCTCTGTATGCCTGCCTCATTCGTAGATTTGCCAAGTTCTGAACGGATCGGTGGAGTCCTGCTATTTAGTTAGTATGGCTCCGAATGATCACATTTCAAAACGTGGAGGGGTGCCATTTTCGAAGTTTGAACGTTCCTGGAGGCTTTGTTTGAAAATGTCACGAATAGCCGTTTGGTGACATTGTGGAGCTGCCGTAGGTTATTTTTGCCGATTTTCGACGCAATCCGAGGGGACCGCCTTCTTAATGACCGTTTTTTTACCACAATTACCGAAATATTGTAACACCCATGTCTCTCATTTCGTTGAATGTCACAGATAGCGACATATATTTTCTGAGAGAGGAGGAAGAGGTGCCTGGCCAAATTTGGTAAAAATTGGCGGGGTCCGCCGATTTGCCCTTGAACTTTGGAGGTCAGTTTTGGACGCTATTTTGTTTGTTTGTTTATTGGGGTTTAAGGGCGCGCCGACACCTTTGGGTCAATTTGCGCCCACGCTATTTTGAATGTCATAGACAGGGGCGTAGGAACTCATTTGAAGTTGAAGGGCAAAAGGCATTTTTAAGTCGATTCTTTCCATGCAAAGTCCGTAGGCGTAATGTTAAAATCCGAAAATGTTGGGGGCAGTTGCCCCCCCCCCCTCCCCCGGCTCTTACGCCTATGGTCATAGATGGAGAGTATGATTTTTTAATTCAGCATATGTACAAATTTTCATCAAAATCCACGGGGTCCGCCATTTTCATGACGTCATGATGATGATTGGGGTTTAAGGGCGGGCCGACAACTAAGGTCACATGCCGCCCATTTCATGACGTCAGATGACCCCGATGACCTTGAACTTTGACCCCCCGATAACTCATATGATTTTGCGTGTCACGAATACAGACATACATTTTCTGAAAGAGCAGGAAAAGCTCTGTATGTCTTCCAAATTGCATTGGGATCGGGGGGGGGGCGCTGACCGAATGTGGGCTGGGCTGAATGTGGGCTGAACGTGGGCCAACTTCCGCTAGATGCCTTTAGTGCGCCATTGTAGATAACATCTTCGTTACTCTGTTTATAGTGGCGATCGTTTATGAGTTTTGAAACAAAACAAATGCAAAACAATAAAAGTAAAAATTCAACTAAAGGTAAAGGGACTCAAGACGTGAAATTTATCGTAACCAATGATCAAACCAATAACTTCTTACCGTAAGAAAAAAATATATTTGACATTCCAAAAGAGTAGGCACACTTCCATAAACGTTAAGCTTATTTTGGTGTACAACTCGTGAGAAGTGACGTCAATAAATTCGCTATAACTCTAAATTTTGGGGACGAAATTGCTTCATTGTTTTACAAAAGACGTCAAATCGATGTACCCGAAGTTTCACGTTGATAGCGCTATTGGTTGAGTTTTTACGAAAATTAATCAGGGGGCGATAAGCACCCCCAGCCAATGGCGGGCTAATGGAGGGACCGTGTAATCTTTGAAGGCATTGCGCTACATCTAAATATTAATATTTTTCAAAATATTTTTGCTGGTGATGTTTCTGTTAGTAACATTACATTTTGCGGGGGCGTCCAATACAAATTCGTAACTTCGAGAAATAAAAAAAAAAACATTGTCACCCAAGGCGGCACAAGGCTGAGAGGCGGCACCTGACTGAAGGGGCGGCACCTGGCTGAAGGGGCGTGGCAGCACCTGGCTGAAAGGGCGGCAACTTGCTGAAGGGGATGCACCTTGATGAAGGGGATGCACCTTGCTGAAGGGGAGGCACCTTGCTGAAGGGGAGGCACCTAGCTGAGGGTCGGCACCTGGCTGAAGGGGAGAGACCTTTCTGAAGGGGCGGCACCTTTTTGAAGGAGCGGCACCTGGCTGAAGTGGCGGCACCTGGCTGAAGTGGCGGCACCCAGCTGAGGGGGCAGCATCTTCTGAGGGGCGGCACCTGCTGAAGGGGCGGCACCTGGCTGAAGGGGTGGCACTTGGCTGAAGGGGTGGCACCTGACTTGAGAGTTGGGTGGCGTCCGGTCAGTGGTGGCACCTAGGTATGGGACGGTGCCTCGTCGAGGGCGGCACCTAGGCGGGGCGGTACATTGGGACGTAAAAAGTGGTCCGACAATCTGAATGGTCTGTTAGGCGTCGACGCCCCTAGCCCGTGCTAAGGTAAGCTGCTGTCTTTTCTGGTGAAGACAGTTTTGTAGGCAATATTTATATTGTAGGCAAANAAATTGACGCGGATTTATTCGGACTCGCTCGTCCTTCGCCGTTTAAGGCGTCTTACTGGTTTATAGTCATGTATATGAATACGTCTGCCTTTCATGTGACGAGGGTCTAAGAATAGCCCAATTACTTGTGGAGAGACCCGGTGATGTATACAATACAATACAATACTGGCTTGCCCCCTTCTGAAGGTATGGCTGCGCCCCTGATAAAAACTGTATGCATATTTACGAAACAGTAATGACGGTCGCGCACTGGGCCATTCGGCGCGCGGAGGCCGTGATATCGCTGCGATTTCCCGCACATCTTCAGTGACTTTCGACGTCTGCGTCATCCGAAACGATGAGAAATGCAAGCTAAACGCGCAAAGCGTCCACTGGCGGAATGGTGGAAGAAAGCTGGTCCGTGACGAGCTTTTCCGCGACTGGACGCCGCGGAACCGTGGACAAACAAATGTATCAGGCTAACACTGCAGTGGCGAATATATGCTAAATAAACAGCAAATTTTGCACATGTTTTTGCCGCTGTATAACTTGTTGGGTGTGTAGTGTGTACACTGCACAAGTTTTGTGGATCTAAACTTACTCTGCCAATTGCCATGCCGCGAAATTATTCAATTTGTGATTCTGGTTAGCTGGATTATAACTGCTGCAAAGACAATTTTTACTATTACGATTAGACTCGAGCAAAGGGGGGGGGAAAGATACGTTGGCCCCACCTTTGAAGGCCAAAGGGGGCATGGCCCCTATACCCACCCACCCCTCTTGGGCCGCCAGCGCCAACCTATGGGCCCGCTCAGCCCATGACGAACTCTGTTGCACAGGTGTAAACCATACACTTGTTTAGCGTTACACCCATTACGTAGTCATTGTATCTCAGAATCAAGTCCGAGAGAAAGGATGGTTCGACTCACGAGTCATTAGTTTGTAAGGTGTCTCGGCAACACTCATATGCGAAAAGGATCCAAACTTGTTAACAACTTACAACTCTCTGTTTAGTATAGAAATGTATGAAAACTATAGATCAACTATTCTGTGGTTGGTAAGACGACACGGCAACGTCTCTGTGAAATGGATCCAAAACTTTTTAAGAAGTCTTTGGTTTGTATTTGGTTAACAGTGTATAAGTCTTCATCACATCTGCCTAAGCGATCGTCTTCATTGCAGCCACCCGAAAGAAAATTCTTATCATGTATGGCGTCATCAAATGTGTCATGATGTCACCAACAAAGAGGTGACGTCACTAAGCTAAGAATGTTGTGAGATGTCCGAACATTGAACAATGCTCTGGAACGCTTTTGGCTTCTAATATTTAAGGGGAAATAATAATATAATCACCTTTTATTTTTATCAGCAACAATTTCTTATGCTTCCGTTATGGTATAACATTGATTTAATTTAAATTTAAGAATCGAATAAAATTATTCCCTTATTCAATGTTATAATTATTTACAAATTAAAAGCAAGTACACATACTTCTTTCGAAACTCATGACAAGTGTTATCCCATCACCATTCCCATCACTATACAACGCACCATATCTGGCGCAGGTGTTTCGAATTTGTTCAACGCTGAACAATGTCCCTGAAACAAATCGCCGACACTAAAATAAGCACAGTTAGGACGTTGTGAAAACGCACAATGAACTTGAGATGTAATTTCCTTTTTATTTGTTATTATTGATGGGAATAAATGCTCTTTTTCATGATAATATAAGTCATAGTGTTCAATGCAACCAGTAACGAAACTACACAAACTCCTAATCTAGCAAATAGATGAAGCTATTTTCACAAATTGAGGAATCACAGCCACTAAAAGGCCGCCATATTAGACGCACATATAACTGCTAATTTGGTTACGTGTTCATTGAACAGCTGTTCTATATAGGGAATATACGAGCATTTAATCACAAGCAGAACGCAACATATATTTTATATCCCATTACGATAAAAAAATATGGGAAAGTCCGCAGTTTGATGAGGATAAAAATTACTTGCAAGCACCTTGCAAGTACCGGTCGTTTTAAGCGTGGAACGCTTACCAACTTTGAATTGCAATATATTTTTAAGGGAAAGTCTGTATGCAAAATGTGAAGAATTTACAATATATTTTGGTCTCGTATGACGATTTCAAGTGAAAACTCCATTTTAGTGGGAAAAGGTGATTATTTCCATTTAAGTAATCGAGCTGAACGTGACAATGCTTAAAATTATAGTTTTGCTTAAAAGTTCCCTTCGAATCACTCCTCTGCCACCTTTTGCATTCCGATCGAATTGCCGGTTCACGAGAACGAGATAAACAGCGAGAGAATCTGCTGCAATAGCGACTCGTGTTTTCCGAAACATTCCAGCACCGTGCGGGTTAAGCGCCGTTCTCATCCTCAGGAGTCCGGCTGTCTAATCCCCAGGAGTCCGGCTGTCTAATCCTTAGGAGTCCGGCTGTCTCATCCTCAGGAGTCAGGCTGTCTAATCCTCAGGAGTCCGGCTGTCTCATCCTCAGGAGTCCGGCTGTCTAATCATCAGGAGTCCGGCTGTCTAATCCTCAGGAGTCCGGCTGTCTAATCCTCAGGGTCCGGCTTGTCTAAATCCCAGGAGTCCGCTGTCTAATCCTTCAGAGTCCGGCTGTCTATCCTCAGGGTCCGGCTGTCTCATCCTCAGGAGTCCGACTGTCTAATCCTCAGGAGTCAGACTGTCTAATCCGCAGGAGTCCGGCTGTCTAATCCTCAGGAGTCCGGCTGTCTAATCCTCAGGAGTCCGGCTGTCTAATCCTCAGGAGTCCGACTGTCTAATCATCAGGAGTCCGGCTGTCTCATCCTCAGGAGTCCAGCTGTCTAATCCTCAGGAGTCCGGCTGTCTAATCCTCAGGAGTCCGGCTGCCTAATCCTCGAGAGTCCGGCTGTTTAATCCCCAGGAGTCCGGCTGTCTCATCCTCAGGAGTCCGGCTGTCTAATCCTCAGGATTCCGACTGTCTAATCCTCGGGAGTCCGGCTGTCTAATCCTTAGGGGTCCGGCTGTCTCATCCTCAGGAGTCCGACTGTCTAATCCTCAGGAGTCAGACTGTCTAATCCGCAGGAGTCCGGCTCTAATCCTCAGTAAGTCGGGCTGTCTAATCCTCAGGAGTCCGGCTGTCTTAATCCTCAGGAGTCCGGCTGTCTATCCTCAGGAGTCCGGGCTGTCTAATCCTCAGGAGTCCGACTGTCTAATCCTCAGAGTCCGGCGTCTAATTCCTCAGGGTCCGCTGTTCAATCCTCAGGAGTCCGACTGTCTAATCATCAGAGTCCGGCTGTCTCATCCTCAGGAGTCCAGCTGTCTAATCCTCAGGAGTCCGGGCTGTCTAACCTCATGAGTCCGGCGCCTAATCCTCGAAGAGGTCCGGCTGTTTTATCCCCCAGGAGTCCGGCTTCTCATCCTCAGGAGTTCCCGGCTGTCTAACTCCTCCAGGATTCCGACTGTCTATCCTCGGGAGCCGGCTGTCTAATCTTAGGGTCCGGGCTGTCTCATCCTCAGGAGTCCGACTGTCTAATCCTCAGGAGTCAGACTGTCTAATCCGCAGGAGTCCGGCTATCTAATCATCAGGAGTACGACTGTCTAATCCTCAGGAGTCCGGCTGCCTAATCCTCGGGAGTCCGGCTGTCTAATCCTCAGGAGTCCGACTGTCTAATCCTCAGAAGTCAGGTCTCAAACGAAGCAGAGCAGATTAGCATATCTGGATGTATTCTCATCCATTACAATGTCACTTGAAAAAATGAAATGACACTATGACAACGATTCTCGATTGAGGCGACTATCGATTCAAACAGACGTTCCAAACAGACAGTTCATACAACGTACTGACCCTGCATACAATATACAGCGCGGCAGGTGTAAGGCATAGTCTCTACCGAGGACATTGTATGACGATGGTGGCAATGATAAAGGACGGGGACACGAGAGGAAGGTAGAAAATCTCAGACACGTGCTTGGCGTCAAGCAACATAAATTAGCAAACACAAAATATAATGATTGCCATGCTTAACTTCTGCATGTTACAACATATAACTACCAGCTCACATTAGGGAATAGATTGTTTCTTCGCAAGAAACTGGGACCCCACATTCAAACAGATGTTGGCTCATTATACCACGACGTCACAGGTGTACTGGCACAAGGAATACGTGAAAGGATGACTATTGCATCTTTCCTCGACGAGATTCAATGTCAGGCATCATCTTCAGGATGGGCCCGACATACATGACACACAAAATAAAATGTAGAGCTAATATCCCACTTCCCTGAAACATCCAAAACACCACTGAAAAGGACACGGACAGATCGATAGCTTGCTACAACACATGCGCTAGCACTATGAGTATAGCCTCCTTTCAGAAATAGCCTGCAAAGACATGAAAGGAACAAAGCAGAATCGTTTGCAGTTATTGGTATGTTCAGTCCTCCTCCTCCTCCAGCAGCGGTGGGTGATGGCTCTGCTGGAAGTCGGCGTCGCTGCCGCACGAGGCGGGGGCAGGCCCTGTTCCAGAGCGGCGTTACTAGTCCAGGCAGATGGTGCGCACCACGGCCTCTGTGACCCGGTAGGGGTCGCAGTTGGAGCTGGGCCGCCGGTCCTCCAGGTAGCCCTGGCCCTCCTCGGCAACCTGGCGCGGAATCCGGATGCTCGCACCGCGGTTCGCCACGCCGGCCGAGAAGTCGTGGATACTAGAGGTCTCGTGCAGGCCAGTGAGGCGGCGCTCGTTGTCACGGCCTCCGTTCGGGTCGTACATGCAGATGTGATGCTGGTGGTTGCCGGCGAGACGCTCGATGGCCTTCTCGATGTGCGTGATGCCGCCCTTCTCGCGCATGGCCTGCGTGCTGAAGTTGGTGTGGCAGCCGGCGCCGTTCCAGTCTCCAGGGATCGGCTTCGGGTCGAGCGAGACGCTGATTCCGAAGTCCTCGGCGACGCGATGTAGCAGGAAGCGGCTCATCCAGAGGTCGTCGCCCATGCGGATACCCTCTGCCGGGCCGACCTGGAACTCCCACTGGGACGGCATGACCTCTGCGTTGGTGCCTGCGATCATCACGCCCGCGTACAGGCAGGCGCGATAGTGGCTCTCCACTACGTCCCGGCCGTACACCTTGGAGGCGCCGACGCCGCAGTAGTACGGTCCCTGCGGTCCGGGGAAGCCGTTCTTGGGCCAGGCGAACGGGTGCTGATCCGAGTCGAGCAGGGTGTACTCCTGCTCCATGCCGAACCACGGGTGCTGGTCGGCCGCTTTGTCCATCACCTCCTTGCAGGTGTGTCGGTGGTTGGTGTCGCCCGGCTTGCGGTTGTGCTTGTACGTCTCGCAGAGGACGAGCTTGTTGTTGCCGAGACGGAAGGGGTCCTTGTAGAGCGCCACCGGGTGCAGGTAGACGTCAGAGTTGCTGCCCTCCGCCTGGCCCGTCGACGAGCCGTCAAAGTTCCAGATCGGCAGCTCTGTGGAGGCAGGACACATGCGCGTTAGGGAAGTTATACCGGGTGCTCGGCATAAAGTGGAAGCGAGGACGGCGGCGAGCGGGACAGGGGGAGTTCTGGAGACTCTGGTGGGAATTCTGGCATGGGAGACAGAGAAAGGTTTCCCAGCGACACCTTTGGCTCGAGCGGGCACAATCAGGGCCAAGTTTAAACGTGCTACGATGGTTCAGCTACGAGGTCTGTTTGTAACCCTCTTGATTGAAGGACAGCCTAAAACAAAACAAATATTGCACGCCTGCTTTGAGGTCATGTAATATGAAAAGCTGACCCAAATACCAGAGCTCCGTCACTGGCATGGGTTGAGCAAGTGCCCGGTGAGCGAGTAGGACAGTTGATTCTGGCACGGGCTCGGGCACGTCCCGACAAAGCGAATGTTGTTCCGCTAAATGCTACGCCACTCCTCGGCCTTCGCGGCAACTTGCTGGGCCTGTGCCAAGTCCCACTAGGAGCTGGCTTCGTCTGAACTCAGCCAGTTTGCAAATGCCTGACATGGTTTGCACCTCTACTGATTATATAAGGCCGCGTTAGATCTGACGTCAGCATGTTTGTCAGCTGAATGGAATGAGAGTGCTTACAGAAATGGCGCAGCAATGACAATTCCCTCCATACAAAATGATGCAGGTACACAATCTAGAAATCGAAGATGATTTCAGTTATAATGTTTGTATTATCTCTTTTCAAGCTGTTTCATAATTAAATACTCAAACTTTGAGAACATATTTCTAGAATTCACGGAAAGACATAATGTGGAGTTACTGTTTTAATTACGTTTTAATCTGGACTTTCTCCACAAGAGTTAAGTCGTTCAGACTCGGAGCTTTCGATATGTATTTACACACCTTCGTCAGCGATCGTTCGTAAGAATCATAACTTTTTTAAAGTTATGATTCTTACGAACGATCGCTGACGAAGGTGTGTAAATACATATCGAAAGCTCCGAGTCCGAACGACTTAACTCTTGTGGAGAAAGTCCAGATTAAAACGTAATATTTCTAGAACATACGAAAATTATTCTGACATTTCAAAAAATGAAATATGGTCAAATCACGCGAGTTCTTTATGTTGCTATTTAAAATTCGGATGTTCTACAAAGAATATATTGCATATGTTTAATCAAGTCAGGTCATTTGGAAAATCAGCCTTAGGTCACGTGACCTTAAGGTCATGGGTCGACCTGCAGGGGTCATGATATTTATCACCAAATGCAGCTCGACGAGGCAAATTTAATGCTGTTCAGTTAAGCTCTCTAGCACATTCACTGGCAATGTTGTTACCAAAGATGTGCTGGTGACTATTATTTTTCCAAGTTCAAAAATATAAATAAGGTACTTAGAGAAATAACCTATCTCCGATTTTTGTTTAAAGGAAATAGTTCGCTTTCAACATGGGTTTTGAACTGAGATAGCAGTTGTGTAGCCCGTGTTGAAAAACCCGTAACTGCAAGTTTTCTGGGCTGAAAGGGCTCTCCAGCCGAATATATTTGACTTTTTGTCGAAGGATTGTGGGCCTCACACACCTGGGCAGAGGCTATTGTGGACCTCACACGCCTGGGCAGAGGCTCTACAGTAATCTTACGCGACTATACATTCGAATCTGATTGGCTGAGCCACGTTTGACGTTTCGCAGAGTACGCATATAGTTTTGATGAAATTAATCATGTACGTCCTTCTGTCTTGAATCGGCGTGATGTATGGCTATTTTTGACATTATGAAAAGAAGTTGTATTTGAAAATATAATCAAATTGTGTTTGAAGAAAACAATCCAATGTAGCTATTTCTTTAAAGGAGTGGCCTACCTCACATTGGTCATGTGGAGTTGTTGACACTAGACTGTAGAACATATTTTTTGATTATTAGCCATGTACTTCATTTCCCCAAGAATCACTTAGTTGGCTGAGATATTCAAAGGGGTCGCCAATCACATTTCTGGCAGGGGAATAGTAAATTATCAATAGTCGCCAGAGAGCTTTCGCACTAGAAGCAGTGCCTCTTAAATTACAACGCTAGCATATATTGTTAGCTCTGGCCAGTTGCGCCATTATAGGTAGAACATTTCGCTACTCTGTTGTATAGTGACGATCTTTTTGAGTTTGAAACAAAACAAATAAAACAGAAAATAAGGTAAAATTCAACTAAAGGGGCCTCCAGAGTGATTTTATCGTAAACCAATAATCAAAGCGTAGCTTCTTACCGTAATACAAATATATTTGACATTTCAAAAGAGTAGGCACACTCCCTTTAATACAGAAGACCTGTAAGCTGAAGTCAATCTGGGCCAGGAAAAACATCATAATTTTAAGTGGCCACATTATAAAAGCATGTTTTTACTTGAAATCGAGTTTTGAAATTCCATATTTTTTACATTTTCTAAAATGTTATTAAGTCAATCTATGGTTCATGATGATTATTATTACCTATATACAGGCTTATACGACTCCCATAATTAAGATGGGAGATTTTGCCGGCTGGAAATTAAAAGTTTGAGCAGAATCGAATAATCCCTGTGGCTATAACTCAAAAACTATTTGACGGACGAGGCTGGAAATAGCACAGCTTAAAAATACGGCTCAGATAATCCTCAAGATACAGTTTTATCGATATCTGAGGCATAGGGTGTTGAAAATATCGCTATGTTTTCTGTCGATCTTTAAGAATGCCCCAGCAGCAGCAGCGTAAGCCGGCGCCTACCATTGGAGTCTGTTCAAAAGGTTGACAAATAAAATGTTAAAAAGGGGTCCCACGCAAAATAAAGTGGCCGAAATCCGTAGGGTTGTCATATTCAGGGGTATATTTTAAGGGGCCTTCCATGACTGCCTTGCCTCCACCCCTTCTGAAGGTCTGGATGCACTTATGGTGCTGTCAAATGTGCTGACGGTAGATCAAACGAGACTGCGTAAGTTATAACCATCGCCTTTCACAAGGTCAGCCACAAGCACGTCACATAAACAACACCCCACCACCTGGCGGGAGTACTACGGGACTGGCCCGGGACTAACAGGTGGAGGAAGGCCACCGCTAACATTCAGCGGCCACCGCATGAGAGCCACAACATGGCCACGTGCTGGGCATGTGATGGGCGCCGGTCCGCCACCCTCTCCAAGGTCAGTCAGTACACGACCGACGCACCGGACCGGCCCACGGCATATCAGGCACTGCCTGCGTGGCAACAACGGGATATCAGGCACTGCCTGCGTGGCAACAACGGGTTAGTGACGCTACTGAATCTATAATGAAAGGCAGTGCGACCGCCAACACATCTGCATTGCGAAATGGGCGCCTCTCACGCTGAATGTTAGCTTCTGTTGCTATTGGAGAAATAACTGAATAACGCAACACGTGTATGTGACAAAGACAGACGTTGTGTTAAAGATTGCAACGTTTGGCGGTTTATTCAATGTCAGCAGAGAGAAAAAAGAGAAGACTGTATTGATATCGGCAAAACTCTCAGTCCCTGGAGTTTGAACTACTGCGGCTACTCACCACTGGGAGATTTTGGGATGAAGTTGACAGTCTTTGTCTTGGCACGGATATTTTCTCCGCTGCCGTCAATCCAGATGTACATGCACTGGGTGGTATTGTCCGGCACCGGCAGGCGCATATACCTGCAACACATGGTGACGTCACACATCTGTAACACCGTGTCTACACTCGCGTGCGTCCATAGTATGCAGAAGTACGCTCAAGTAGTACCGGCCGGCCGCACAATATATACACTGCTAGACACGTCCATTGCGGTGACGTCAACATTTGTGTAACAACTCTCGCCTAGTTTACTCATCCTGGGTGGCCGCGTCCACTGAGTAGCACATGAGGCTACGCAGTGGTACTCTGGTCCACGGTGCGCATCATTAATCTGCTGGCAATGTAAGCACCATGGTGACTCAGCACATGCAGGTGAACACCGGGTGTCTACACTCGGTCGTGCAGTCCATAGAGCATAAACACAGTTGTAGCGGAGAGGCGCATATACCTGCAACACATGGTGACGTCACACATCTGTAACACCGTGTCTACACTCGCGTGCATCCATAGTACAGAAGACACAGTGTACCGGCAGGCGCATATACCTGCAACACATGGTGACGTCACACATCTGTGACACCGTGTTCTACACTCGCGTGCATCAAGTACAGAAGACACAGTGTACCGGCAGGCGCATATACCTGCAACACATGGTGACGTCAGAAGACACAGTGACGATACGACGCATCAGGCGTTTATGTAGGTACTTATGGTGATGCGTTGAACAACTCACACTTTTGAAAGAAGTTGACTTGTTTTCAGAAGGAAAGTTCAGTTTCAGTCGTGAGTGTCCGCACTGTTTTGTTTTGTAAGGCGCTATCGGTCGATATATACAGGTCACAGATGTGGTGGATACCAGTTGTCACAAACAGTTGTTTAAAACTCACCTGTCCAACACAGTTTTGTTCGAAGCCATCTTGCAGAATCTGAAGCAAAATAAATGCTTCATTAGATAAACGGTTAAAGCTCTCATCAAACCATTCCCAAGCACGTTATCATGTGCAGTAGCCAGGAGCGTATATGTATTTGAAGCTCATGTCAATCCATGTCAAATAAACAATCCATGTCAGTCCATGTAAAATATTCATCAAATGACAAGTTTATTCTTCCACCATGTGACTTCAGTGAATTGCGAGATGAAAAACATTCATGATAAGGCTTAGAGTTTATTTACCCCAAACTAGCACGAAACCTGGCCTTGACCGCGTACCTTGGATGCCTCACAGACTCTCACAAACCAGGTCACTGGCACTTCCCAAGCATCCCAAAATAACCCATCGGCTAGCAGAACCTGCTGCGCCTTTGGCGTGGGTGATTGTTATAGTGCTTCTGGTCGTTTTTGTGCCCACTTTCACCTCCCCTAGTAGCCAGCGCTACACTCATCTAACTATCTCGCCTTTCTCCAACGTATATAGGCTGTTGGCCGCGTTGGCAGGCGTGGGTCGCGTATTCGACGTGTGGCGGTCACGCGGTGCTCCCGTGGCTGGCAGCCCTGTCACCTGTGCTACAGGTGCCAGCTGGTGGCCTGGCAGTGCCTACTGGCCGACAGGTCCGCCGCTCTGACGTCACGTCACGTCAGACCTCCATAGGGGAGGGAGAGGGGGAGGGGCGGGCACAGCCAGCGCGGCGCCTGGCCGATCGATGGCTCACCACCCGGGCGGGCCGGACGGAGCACGAGCTCAGCGCGTGGTAGTCACGTGGACAGCTGGTGGTGGGAAATCTCCCGGCACCGGTCGGCGGTCTTCCAGCCCCCGCGGCAGGCGCCGGCCTCTATCGACGCCAGCCCTTTGTTCCGACAGAGATCGTAGCGTGTTGTGAAGGGACGGCCAGTCTTTGTTGGGGCGAACGGACTGGCTGGTAAGTGGTACGTCACGTTATACGTTTCACGTTTACTCCAGCAGTGGACAAAGGATCATAAAATGTAAACCGAAAAACATTTTGTTTGTTTCCATGGTCCTAATAAAGAACTGTCTGGATGCGGCGGTCTTAGTCATGTATCGGTGCTTCTATCTCAGGCATTGTTAAACAATAAGCTTGAAAATACTTCCTTAGTCAAGCACCTCCTGATTGATCGGCGTGTAGATGTATAAAACTCTAGAGCGCAGCAAAGACTTTCAGATAACAATTAAGCAAAGAGAGGCGATCTTAAGCTAAAGGCAAGTGTAGCAGACTGGGTGGACTTTCTAATCAATATAGTGCCTTATTAAATAGTGCATCATTGATAAGTGCTTTATCAAAAAACAGAAACGACGCCAACCGATCGTTCAAGGGTATGTCTCGCCTTTGCATTAGTTTTGAACTGAGATAGCCATTACCTTTGGCCATTATTAAAATTTCCAAATTACACAAACCATTTTCTCTCAAAACTTAGCCGTATGTAAGCAATTTAATTAATAATTTACCAAATGGGATCTAGGTAGTGCTGCCGTTGAATGTCCGACAGCGACCTCAAAATTGTTGGTCCTAGGAGAAAAACGACTTTCATTTCTCGAACCTTGGCTGGATTACCAACTACTACACCTTTTTGCACTCGGATTTGACCATTCAGCATAACTGTTTGAACGGCAATTTCAACAATCATCATTCGACAAACCGCAGATTCGGCTGGCTGGCCGCCCGAACATTAACAGATGAGCAAAACCTATATTGAACACTTTAAGATTACTCATCTGCAAGACTATTTTGATAATTCACATGTATTTTTGATATGTCGAAAAATTTTCATCACTTCGTAATTATACGAGTGTAGCTTTCGTGGCGCTGACGGGAATAGCATGGAGCGATCACATTATCTGCTCGTCCGTTGATAACTGTCAATGCGATTCATTTCACCCAATGCCGATCTGTTTGAAGATTATTGAAAGTTTTGCTCAAATGACGACGTTGTTATGGAATGCCGAATCTAATATTTATGGTTGAGTAGTGAATGTTTATTGGTGAAACGGCAAGAAGTTGTGCCCTCTATATGCAGAGCGTTTAAGACAGTTTTGCCCATTGGTCAAATGCGATCGCAAAAAGGTGTAGTACGATAACAAAATACTTGCTTGTATTCAAGTCACCAGATCACCATCGCTTTCAGCAGCACCTACATCCTAATTTGTACCCCGATGTATATTTGACAACTTTCAGAAAGGTGAAACATTCCCTTTAAGCAAAGCGACATTTAAAGATGTTCTGGCCTCTGCAGCTGCACTAGCATGAAATGAAGAATCATAAAGCGAGTTTCGCGTGACGCTTTTCTCAATATCTGCAGTCTGCACCGTGAAGTGTATGCAACAAATACATATACAGTTATAGCTAATTGATTTATACTAGTGATGTCATTTTCCCAAAATTTCCTGACCAAAACCACTCCAATACCGAACAGAGGGCATTTTGGTTGTCCAAATATTGACCAATTTCGGTTGAGGCCAAAAATGTCCAAGATTTGACCGATTTTTCAATAGTATACTTATTTATACACACTGGCAAAATAGCTTTGTTAACATCATAATTCATAAAACGCACATGTAATTTTACATTGTGCAGTTTCCAAAAAGACATTATAAATGTGAAAAAGGAAATAAATACATTTGCAAAGCAAAATAGTGGATGCCGCAAGCAAAATTAGACACCTACCTGCATCAATTAATTGAATTTCGAGCAAATTGCGTATCAATTTGTTGGATAGAAATAAGAAAAGGTAAAAATGTGTCAAATTCAATTGTTTAAGATTAAGCTGACCGAAAAATGTCAAAAAATGTATAAGCCTGACCGACCGATTACCGAATCGGTCACACAATTTTTTCGGTAACCAAAATTTTGGTTACCAAATGACACCACTAAATTATACAGGCTTTAGGCCACGTTAAGACGTGAAATTGTTCACCTGGTACCTATCTGCGTAGTTCAGTCACCATTAAACAAATACTTAACAAGGTTTAAGTCAGATTCATCGGATGCATTTTAAGATTATTAGTCCTATCGTGTTCGGTGAATTTTTGAAAACACACAAATTTACAACTCTAGGACAAGTTTTGATTTGTGTTGTTTCACCAGAGCAAAACATATTAATCAGGTATAGGATGTTACAGTGCGATCGCACGAAAATTCGTGAGACCGGATCTCCTAGGCACTAGTCCCGCGGAAATGCCAGGCGGTACAGCGGAGTCACAAAACTTTGTGAATCCGCGGATTCACGACCTGTAATTCCGCGGAGAATAACAAAGAGTCTATATCAGTCAGTTATCCGCGGGGATTGCCTGTGTAAAGTTCGCTGGAGATCGCCGCGAAGTGTGCTAGGATCCGCGGGCAGACTATCGATTCTTTCCAGTGAATTTCAGCGAATATCCTAGTTATTTCATGGAACTACTGGGAGTAAGGGCCTCAGCTTTCACAATCGCATATAGTGTTATTCGTATAAATATTATTGATGTTAGGGAAAATTATATTCAGCCAAGTGTTTCGCAGCGGCTCTCTTAGTCTCTACTCTGTGTCACTGCAGGAAACTGAAAGTTATTAAAAGGGAGGGGCAGCGCAATAGTTCAACCAAGGTCACTTGTGATCGACTTCGAGTAGTTATGTAGCTCAACTTGTGGTCGGGGACGGTCAACGCTTGACTAACTCCGCGTACACTAGCCTCAGNAGGGGGTAATATTTACCCCCCCTACGCCGCGCGTTCGGCGAGAGACCCCTACGCCGCGCGGGTTAATCAATTTCCAATTTTGACCTTGTATGACATGGATTTGAACCCCAGTTGACCTTAACGTCACGTACATTACGTCAGATGTTGTAGGCGAGCTATGACGTATTTGAGCATGATTAATATGAGTATGTGAACAAATAACCTTCTGCTCATGTTATATGTTAATTACACTTAAAATCAGTATCACAAATTACATTAATATATTTCGACCTGCGCCGTTTTCAAAATAATCATTTTGGCACGAAACAAAAACACAGTTTCATGGGAAAATGCTTGCGTCAGTGTGCAAAGATCCTCACTATAGGTCATGAATATATACAATTATTTGCACAATATCTAATAAATAATCAACACAATTTGATACAATTAAACTGTGCCTACAATCAGTTATACAATCAGTTATACGGTCTTCCACCCACCTCCTTCCACCCCTGTACTGTAAGCACTGGATTAATATGTCGTGTGTGCCATTTATTTTGTATGTATCAACTAGCATGTATATAACTGTGTAGTGATGTTTTTTTTTTGCCGGCGTGTGTATATAGATGTATATAGAAACATCATGATGTATATAGAAACATCATGCTTACACCCATACATTTTAGGCACCGTATAAATGTGTCAAGGTTTGTTAATTATGGATTAGATATTGTGCAAATAATTGTATATTGTCATGACCCATAGTGACGATTTACGCAATTGCCCATGACATTGTGTTTTTGTTTCGTGCGAAAACGTTTATTTTGGAAACGGCGCAAGTGGAAATATATATATGCAATTTTTGATACTGATTTTAAGTGTAATTATTACATACAACATGAGCAGAAGGATATTTCTTTTACATACTCATCTTAAGTCAGGTGGTAAAAATAGTATCAATTTCAAGTTCTACACGTACAATAGAATGAACATCATGTGTTGCATGATTTTCGTATATTTTTTGGGCATAGTGACCTTATGTGACCTGACCTTGACCTTGACATTTTGTCAAAAATCCCCAATTAGCTAATTATGGATGTGTGTCATTCCTATATAGAGCACTCTGGGTGATCATGGTTGCAACTAAATACTTTGAATGAAAAATATGGTCTATAAACTAGATGTAGACTAGAATGGCTAGATTTTGACCTTTGACCTGACATGTGACGTCACCACTGACCTCAAGGGCAACACAAAATAGTTTTCGTCGATGAAACTTCCTGGTCTATCGATTGCCGTTTAATTCAGCTTGATCGTCGAATTGGTTCCGAAGATACAAAGGGGGGGGCTAAAAAAGCCCCCCCCTCCTCTGTGACTCGCGTTACAGAAAATACCACAGTGACTGCCGGGTCAAGAGCAGGCGCGGATCACGCGAAAGATTGCATGGTGGTTGCTGCTGCACCGTCAAACAAGCAGCCTCAAAAATATAAATTATATTATCCGATTGAAACAGTCGAACTAGGAAACATCCGAAACCCAGTTTAAATCCGCATTTCCTGCAATTGCACATTATCATGTTGCACTCATAACTATCTGACCTTGATTACAGACTGATTTAGACAATGCTTACGAAGCTGCAAGCTCGTTCACGATCCACAGCAGAGTCCGCTGGCAGGATTAGTAACACCTAGAAACAGTACATTAAACAACGATTGCACTAGCCTCCAATACAGTAGATCACGTCCCTGGATCCCCAACACTTCCTGCGCACTGGATCGAATTACTATCGACTCAGATCTTCGATTAGTCGGCACACCTCATGGTAAAACTGCATCGCCTCTGTCACTCCGCTCGACCACGCCGTGAGGTCGGGCAATCGCGACGCAGTCTCGTATATCACCGAAGAGAGCACCATATACATACGATTCCTTCTCATCTTATGGCCATATTTCGTCTCGGGCATGTAAGGTTCGGCTAGTTTCCACAGGACTCTCGTGGAGGCGGCAAGTCGCTGCAGCCGACTCCGCAGACCGGCCAACTCGGCGATGAACCGCGTCACTCTTGCCACAGAGAGATCTTCAGGGAACTGGGGTTCGACCATGATGTACCAAGCACCACTGTCTACCACAACGATGTCAGGACATCGGCCTTCCGAACAATCTGAGAGAAGCCAGTCCAAACGTTCACGAAAATCGTCGTCGAGATACGGTCGCCACCAAAACTCGCTACGAAGTGCATCACCAGCAGCGATTTCTGAGCAGAAGACTTTGGAAGAGTTCTGCGTCGCCACAATGTTAGCCTCGACGCATTCAACTTTCAACTTAGGCAGTTTCTGATGTGACGGAACGGCTTGCCGGATATTCTCCTTTGCCCAGTTGAAGATGTCCTTGTAGACGATAGACACGTTGCTGGAACTCTGCAATGGCTTGAGATTGAGTCTACTCACCAAGGAGCTGCGAATAATACTGACCCTGCTGTCACCGAGGAAGACCAGCCTGACGTCGCGGCCTCGGAGCTTTGCCAGCCTCCGCAGACCCTGCTGCAACTCCAGGGTTGACCGGTGCATCTTCCGACATCGCTGGTCTGTGTCTTGTTCCCAATAGAAGTGGACGTCTCCCATGCGCAGCACCCGGCGACACTGCTGCCAACGCTGGTCCCAGCGGCGCTCCCAGCCGATAGCTGGTCCGCGATCGACAGGACCAGCAGCCAGCGGCAGCGGCAGTGGTAGACATAGTTTGTACAGAAGCAGTAAGGCCAACGTCACAGGGACAGTGGTAACAAATCCTCTTTTTATATGCTTTATCTGCATGGCTTTAATGTGTAATGAGGCGCCAACCTTCATGGCTTCAAGCTGTGATACAATGCAGAGCTTCAAAGCTTCACAACCCATCAGGATTGATCAACAACATGTTCTTGCTCCACGATATTCCATTATATTTTAGAGTTCGTCGTGCGCACTCTTGTCGCAGGCAGATTACTCTGAATTTACGGTATTCCACCTGTCAAAACATTTAGTAAATGCCAATGAACTGATTTTGATATGGCCGTTGCTTGATATGTTTTTGAAGCTTTATGTCCGTTCCAGTGCTAGAGTGAGCCTTCGAAACGCCTCACTGAACCCTGTAATGGGTATCTACAAAATGAGGAAACATTCTGTCAAAACAAAATCGGAGATGTTTTATTTTACGCACTTGCCCACTAGCGAAGCAGAGACTATCATGGGTGCCCAAACCCCGAGCCCAACCCAGCCGAAACCCATGAACGTCAAGCTCCAGACCCAGACCAGACCCATTCAAAATTCATACTATGATACCCCATGCCCCCACATTGGGCCCATTCAGAATTAAGGCAGATATTATTTTCACCAAAAAATGCCAAAGATCTATGTTTAAGTAAAAATATCGTATAAAAAAACATATACCTGTTTAAAACATATGGATTGTCAAGTAAAAAATAACTCTTAGCGACGTTATTCCCAAAATTGTCATACCCATGCCCGCCCAGTACCCATGAAAAGTCAAAAAATGCATACCCAACTCAGACATTTGGAAGAATTGAATGGGCGCACCCATGGTTGCACCCATCCCATGGTAGTCCCTGTTGCGAAGGTAACAGCTTTTGCTGAAATGATAGGATTTTTTGAAAAATTTACATTAAAAAGTGATTAGATGAAAAAGTTGCTCTTCAAAAACTGTGATGAATCACTAACTGATGAGTTCAGGTGAAAAATAATAGGTATTTTTTTGTGTCAAAATGTTTCCAATATTTGAAATCAGCGTCAAAAACTGTCTTAACCCGCGCCGGGTCCGTACTCGGCGCCACCTTCCTCGGGCCGGGGGGAGGGGGAGGGTTGATTCGACGACCCCTCTTCTAACTCTGCTCCTATAGGACCTAGACATCAATCAAAAACACCATTTGGGAGCTCTTCAAAAGTTTTCTTCTTCTTCTTGTTCCAAAGGAGCTCTTCAAATGAGCTCTTCTCAACTCAAATAGAATGTTAAGGTGGCAGTGTCCCTTTAAGCCTATTTATGGAGGGATGAAAAGTATACGAATATTTCGGTGTGCCTATTCTGACCCCATTCAGATCTCGGCTGCCATAAAAGCTAAAAACATGAAACTTGTTATGTTGTTAGCGTCGACAATTAACTCTATTTTATAAAAAAATTGATGGCCTTCAGTTACTATCTTCAAGGTCGCATGACGTCATCAAAAGTAATATTTGTAAAAACATGATATTCTCAGGAAACCTTGTTATTTTCTCGGAAACTTTGGCAGCTAGGAGGAACCCGAAAAGGGACTGTAAAGCAGCTTCATTTGTATTTCGCCACTATGGCATAACAAATGTTCTTCAGTTCAATGTTTTGGGCTGTAGAGGTCAACAAATGTTAAAAAATGTTTTTCAGCAAAAGTATGTTCGTTAATAACTTTGATCTAAAACATATAGAGCACTTATTTTGATACCATCGTGTTTCTCTTGCCATTGCGGTTCGAATTCTACTAATTTTGTCAAATCGAAAATTCGATCCCTGGTCTTGTCAAATTTGTCAAGGTCAAAGTCAAGATGTCATAAGTCGGTCAAACTGCATTACAAAAGATGCGTGTTGACGATACAAACGTTTTGATACCATTTGCGAGTCTCTATGGTGTTTCTGTCACGAGCTATTGATAAAAAGGTGTTCGTGACCTTGAATGACCTTTAAAGGGTCACTGACTAAAAAATATTATTGTTCATTAAAAAGGACCGACGATGACGTGATACTGAAATAATTGGATTTATACAATGTGTTCAATCCTTTTTTTTCACCATGTATTAATATTGGAAGGTTAGCATTTGACCTGACATCAGGTCATCAATTATGTAGATATTATCCTCAAAATTTCAAAAGATATTAATTGGCATGTTTTCTCTGACATTTAATCCTTAAAAAAACGTCATGAAAAAACAAAACAAAATCATCAATTTGTGAGAAAAAAATAGGATTTCAAAATCCAAAATATTGAAAATTCGAGGATGCCATCTGAAAGAACAATCAATTATCTACCGATCTCTGTTTTCGCTAACACTTCCCATCAGCTAAAAACTCTCCACGAGTGCTTAACCATGCAAATATTTTGTGTCAAAACGGCCGAACACGCCCCCCTAAAAATTGTCGTAAACTCCCTTCTAATGATTTAATTTTGAGAAGAAGAAAAAAAAACACCACTCGATGCGCAATGAAATGTTATTAAAAGTCAGCAAGTTTGAAGATTCTGGGTTGGGTTATGAATGAACTGTACGCGAAAAACATCAAGAGGGGGTCAATTCGGCACCAACGACAGTAATAGGGTTAAGTGAGATACGGAAATAATTGTGACACAATCGTGTTTGTCTCGTCAATGTGCTTCGAATCATGTTACATGAATAAGTAAACTTATAAATATGACCTCAGGTCAAGGTCAAGTGGTGTCCCAAAAAACTAATGTTGCACATTGGAGATGTTCCTTGACGAGAGAAACATATTGCTGCTGTTTTAACCTATCTATCTCAATTGTATCGAGAGTTATCGACAAAATAGTGTTGGTGACCTCGGATGACATCGGCTCACCTTGTTGGTAGACCAAAACAAAAACTTTTTCATGTTCTTTGAGAATGGCCTATAATAATATGATACAGAAGGAATTGGGCTTATATCAAGCGTATTCTCAGAATGGAAAGCATTTGAATATTTCCCCATCGACGTATAACGAAGAGTTCAAGAAAATGACCTGACCTTAGTTCAACGATATTAAAAATCAGAAATACACAAGCTATAGGTAGTAATGCTTTTGTTTATGAAATCATTTGATTACAAAACAAATCAACCAAAAACTCTGGCTTTGGTAGGACCGAAAACTTCTTTGGAGGCGGGGCACATGACCTGGCCTGGTGACCTGATCTGATATGATCTTAAGTTAACAAAAATAGCGAAAGCTGGGCAAAAAAATAATACACAGTTACTGGAAATTTGGTGGCACTACGCGCCGCCGTTTTCCCGATATCCAGGACAAAACTGAGGGGTGGGGCGTCTAAACGCCCTTCGGCCCTGTGCGGGTTTAAAAGCGTCTAGAAGCCAAAAAAGTAATCTTAGGTCATTGGAGTTCAGTGATCTCGGTTGACCTCAGAAATGTTCAGTCGAGGTCACAATATCAGCTGAAGACACACCTGTCACCTGGAAACACCTCAGCATTTGCACTTGAACATCAAACACTCCAAAAACTGCACAATGCACATGTAACAAGGATCGATACTACCAGACGCCAGTTTCGTCTGACATGACCTTGACAAACCGGTCATAGATCACGGGTCATATAAGTTGGAAGTTTGAAATTGTCAGAGTATGTGTAAAATTGTTTAACCCTGGTGGGAGGCATTTTAACCTTTCTGAGGTTTTTCCGGAATAGCGGGAAAACGGCGACGCGCAGCGCCACTAAGTTTTGTATAGCCATTTGAATATGAATTGCCAAAACTATTTCAAAAATATATTCCAGGTTATACCAGGTCAGAACGCCAAGACACTTTAACCCTATTCCCTGCGGGGGGGCAGATTCTGCCCCTCCCGGTAGTTTTTCGCCCGCCGCTTCTGAACCGTTACGTCTTTCGTCTTGAAACTTTTGGACTTTTCCTAAATATGAATGACGCGTGTTTTGTTAAAATTTTTGAAAAAAAATCGGCCCAGCAGAGGTGGCTCCAGGGTCATGTTTTTGGGAGGTCGCTACGAATCCGGGTGTGCGCGCATACTTCCTTCGTAGTTTGCGGTAGAATAAAACCGTCAGAAACTAAGTCGATGCTTTTCACATCATACATAATTGGATTATACATAATTGAGGGCAGAGGCGAACTCAGGTACATAAAATGGGAGGCGATATTCTCCGTCAATTCAGGCCGAACTTCAAATAAGCAAGATGATAAAAGGCGTTCCGCACATGATGCCCCCACGTCAAATTAATGTCACGAAAGAAAACAAATGTATAATACAATAAATCAATACATTTGTAGAAACCAGTTTTGCCTCAGAAATATAGTGCTGCTCTTAATTTGTCTGTATCGGGTCAAAAAAGGACACAAAATGAAAATGCAAAATTTGACATCACGAGTTACACATGCCTTAGATGTCATCACTCAATCAAAAATACATATATCATTTTGCAATTTGGCATAAATGTTGAATATGTATTTTTTTACATATATTCCGGTTTCTTAAATATTATAAAAGGTTTTGATTTTTTGGTCATTTTTTCAAAATATTTTTTTTTTTGTGTAAATTTAGGGGTAAAACAAAATTGACATAAATCAGAGATAGCCATATTGTAGCCCTTGACATTTGCTATCTTTCCACGTTTTCGGATTCCATTTTGTCTACTACTTGGCATTTGTACGGTCTCCTAAAGTCTAGCTGACTTTGGTGTCAAAATCGTGTGTAGTGACGTCACTAACTTAGCTGTATCTCAAAAACGTTCTGACGAAATTTGAAGAAAAAAAAACGTGCAGAGGGTGTGAAAAAGATGCCCGGTCAGGTACTAGAAAATTGGCGTTGACAGCTGCATTATTTCGTGCGATATTCTAGACATTACTCAGGGTTGGGGGGGGGGGCTAAAGAAAACTCCCCAGTGACTCGCGGGTTAACTCAATTAACTTGATTTTTACATATGACCTGACCGTGTCCTGATATTTGACCTAACTTGAACAAATTTCGGGTATGATATTCGATTCGCTTTTATTGAGAGCTTTCGATCGCCGCCTTGCGCATCTCACTGCGGATTATTGGTTCGGAAGTTTACGAGGGGGGTAATATTTCCCCCCTCCCTACGCCACCCCCTACGCCGCGCGTTCGGCGAGAGACCCCTACGCCGCGCGGGTTAAGTCATGCGTGCATTGTTCAGATCGACTATTTTTTTACTTACAGAAGCGCGGCTTAGAAGAATAATGCATCAGTCATCATCAAAAGTTGATACCGCCTGATCACCGGCAGCACCAGGCTGGGCTCGTCACGTGACCGCACAGTGGCTGGAGTCGCGCATTGTCAGGCAGTTTCGAAACTGCCTAGGCAGTTTTGATACTGTCGGACAGTTTCGAAACTGCCTGGATTCTCTTGCAGTTTTCAAACTGCTTAGGATTTCATGCAGTTTCGAAACTGCCTGAATTTAGCCAGGCAGTTTGGAAACTGCCTGGGTTTTCATGTTGCCTGAAACATAATATATAAGGTGAGGGCGTCTGAGCTCGGTGACGTGACCACATGGGTGCACGTGCGTTTGTGGCGAAGGCACTTCCAGTGTGTTTTGGTCTATCACGTTTTCGCCGTAATGGAATAATATTTGTTAATCTGAATATTTGATATTTAATTATTTTTAATTATTTCATCTGGTCACTTTTTCAAGGAAACTCTTTAATTCATGTTTAAAATTGATCAGGCTTTTATGGTAGTTAATATGTAATTGCATCATGTATTCAATAATTACCAACATATTCAATGCAAGCGAAATCCTGGGTCAAAGGTCACATGACTGACGCCTAACCTGCCTGTAACTACAATGTATGGTATGAATCGATGATGTATGCATTATCGGAGGCAGCAAGCTAATATTAGCCATACACTTAAGAAGATAATTATAATATACATGGCTTCGGGTGTGTGACTGACCCGGGTGACCCACTCCCTCACCTACGATCGATCGTTTTGCTCTTAATTTGGATCGAAGAAAGAGGCTGATTGAAAAATGTTAAGATTACCACTAGACGTATCAACAGTTCTCTGAGTCTCCCCTTTACCTGCAGACTGGATGAGGAGAAGTGGTGTGAGGTGACGCTGCGGGCTCAGCGCAGCTCTGACTGCCGGACAGCGGCGAGGCACCTGCTATATGTACTGCAGCGCCCCCTGTATTGTAACGGTTGCAGCCGCTGTAGTGTAACACAGGCACGGGACCGGAGCCGGTGCAGCGTTATATAGGCACGAGGCCGGTGTCTGGACTGGTCTGGACTGGTCTGGGCTGGTCTGGACTGGTCTGGACTGGTCTGGACTGGTCTGGACTGGTCTGGACTGGTCTGGACTGGTCTGGCTGGTCTGGGCTGGTGGCTGGGTCTGGGCTGGGTCGGAACTGGTCTGGGCTGGTCTGGAGCTGGTCTGGATTGTAGGGCTGGTCTGGGCTGGTCCTGGGCTGGTCGGCTGGTCTGGGCTGGTTGGGCTGGTCGGGCTGGTCTGGGCTGGTCTGGGCTGGTCGGGCTGGTCTTGGCTGTCTTGGCTGGTCCTTGGTGGTCTTGGCTGGTCTTGGCTGCTATGGCTGGTCTTGGCTGGTCTTGCTGGTCTTGGCTGGTCTTGGCTGGTCTTGGCTGGTCTGGGCTGGTCTGGGGGCTGTTCTGGGGGTTGGTCTGGGGGCTGGTCTGGGGGCTAGTCTTGGGGCTGGTCTGGGGGCTGGTCTAGGGCCTTGTCTGGGGAATGGTCTGGGGGCTGGTCTGGGGGCTGGTCTGGGCTGCTCTGGGGACTGCTCTGGGGGCTGGTCTGGGCTGGTCTGGGGGCTGGTCTGGGCTGCTCTGGGGGCTGCTCTGGGGGCTGCTCTGGGGGCTGCCCTGGGGGCTGCCCTGGGGGCTGGTCTGGGGGCTGGTCTGGGCTGGTCTGGGGGCTGGTCTGGGCTGGTTTACCTTTGATTCTTAAAAAGTTATAAGCAAAAAACCTTTTTCAGTAAAATTAAGCATTTTGACCTTCGCTGACCACTGGAGCCTTAGCTATTGATCCTTTCTCCAATCTGAGGACATATAGTAAAAGAGTGTTTCAAGGGCATTGCCGTCTTTTTTTACGGATCGCTCCTAGCTATCCTATTTATTGAGCTAGCCCGGATTATGCGAAGCAATGCTCAATTTACTCGAAATATGATACAATTTGACCTGTTTTGACCTCTGGTGATCTCAATATTGACCGAATCAAAAAATAATCTAGTATTTTCTATAGTACTCGTCACGGCCTAACTCACGCTGTTTGCCACTTTTCGCTACGTTGCGTAGTTTTCGAGATCTCTGGGGGGAGTTGTTATCCGTCATCCCCCCTCGTTGGTTCGAAGTTGGCTCAGACCCTTGTCGGTGCGCGGGTTAACCCTATTCCTTTCTAGTTTGGGGGGGCAGATTCTGCACTCCTGTATTTTTTTACCTGTAGCTTCTATACCATTTCTATTGTCTTGAAATTTTCAGACTTTTCCTAAAATTGAGTGACACGTGTTGTGTACACATTTGGGAAAAATCGGTCCAACGGAGGCGGTTCCAGTCCCATGTTTTTTGGAGGCTGTTACGAATGTTTTTTTGCGGCGCATACTTCCTTCGTAGTTTGCGGTGCAATAAATGCGTCAGAAGCAGTGTCGCTGCTATATACATCATCCGTAATTGGATTATACATATTTTGGGGCAGAGGTGAACTCAGGTACAGGAAATGGGAGGCGATATCCTCCGTCAAATTAGGTCCAACTGCAGATTAGTAAGATGATAAAAGGCGTTTCGCACATGGTGCCCAAACGTCGTTTACCTGGATCCGCCTATGGGCAATAATGACATTAAACAAATTACGGCAATAAACAACACATGTGAAAATAGGTGGAGCTTTTCAGAAGAAAAAAAGTTGTATGGGCAAAATGCCATATTGGCTTAATTTAGTGGGTAGTAAATGTGAAAAATTGCAATTTTACGCCAGTGAATCTTTAATTAGGCATCAAATATGTCTTATGTACATGGTTTAAGGTGACAAACTAATACTTTAACTCCAAGAAACCTTCAAATCTGACAAAAGCTGATGGGGCCAAACTCAAAGTTAGTGGGGCAGTTGCCCTAACCATTTGAATAGGAACTCCGCCGTGCATGTGACGTTCCTTTCGTCCCAACAATTATTTACAAGTACAAATTTGTCATCAGAAAAGCGCCCCCCCCCCATTTTGATCCCTAGAATACACCATAGGATTTTCTATTTTAGTACTTTTTATTCGATATGTGAAAGACCAGCATATTGGAATGCTCAAACAAACCGTTTTGGGCAGAAAATTTGGTCTAATCACATTGGGCGCAATGAACCTTAACAATGGCTCCCCGGCCTCCCTATTTGTTAACAAAACCTAAATTTCGTGCAATAACAATAAATAATATTTCTGATAGCTCATCGAATGAACGGTTCGGCCCCCATAAAAAATACCAAAAGTTCTTGGATTTCGAGGGGGGAAGAAATCTGACCCTCCGCAATTTAACGTAATTTCAGCCGCCCGCAAGGCATAGTTGCTAGGTAATAAAACTGTGCGTCGAAGTATTAAGGGGTCAGACACTGTTTTTTAATTCGAGAAAAGACAGTCCCAGTAATTGACATTTATAAAGGGTAGAAGATACCAGGGGAGAGGTCAGTTCAAGTTCATAAGGATCGCACGGCGTACATTTTCCATATAGGCCATAATGGTTACATGTTAAAGCTATTTTTGTGGCTCACGTTTTTTTTTTACCTGCAACCGATAAGACAAAAACATGTAGATCTATAAAGAAGCGTGAACGATTTTTTTTTGTCTTGCTTGGGTCAACAGTGTACGCTATGAGGTTCGTTTACGAGCTTTTTAGCATCTCGTGGATCTGTGCAGATCGAGCGATAGCCAAGTGCGGGATCGAATTCAACTCCTGACGATACTTTTTTTTCTTCTTAAATTTGACTGAATGAGGAAACGACGCGAATAGTGACTGACTCTGGTTTATTTAACTATTATCTAATTGGTATCTAAGTAAGGAATGCATTACATTTCCATTAAATAAAATAGTTCACTTGCAGCATAGGGTTTTGAACTGATATAGCATCTGCATTGATATTACAGCATAGCGCATACAAAAGGGATGTTTATATTCCCACGCAATGCCTTCATAATGATATCCATCACATATATTGTGGTTTAGAGTCAGGCACGTAACCAGGGACTGGCAGAGACGCCCCCTCCCCCTAGAGGCTTGGTGGACCCTTTTTGGCACGCGCAGCGCGCCGAAAAAGGCTGACGAGACCGCGCAAAGCGCGTCATCATGGGCTCTTTAAGAGTCGGAAGACTACGCTTCAATAGATTGTTGAGAACACTTCGAGGCACTGTAGGCAGTGACCCTAGCTCCAGGGAGTGACGCTCTTCTGCAATAGACCACGACGGGCCCCTTGCGACTGTGTCCAGGTTGAACACTTAACGCTGTGCTAATGATCGCTGCACTCAGAGGAGCACCTATGCTGCGGATATGCAGACCAGAAGGTGAACGCTGTAGTACGGAAAGCCGGCTGCCTGTCCCTCTAACACTCGTCGCGAAATGGGCCCGATAAAGCCGGCACTAGGATTCGGCCCTTCGCTATGAGGCATGTGTCCAGGTCATAGGGCCCCTGGAAAGGTCAAAGGTGCCCCTGGGCATGTCGAAGCGGCCCCTGAGCAGGTCGGAGGGGCCCCTGAGCATGTCGATAGGGCGAAAAAGTAGCCAGCGCAGTTCTTTACCAGGTCGAAAGGGCCCCTGAGCAGGCTGGAGGGCTCCTATCCAGACCAGAGGGCCCCTGAGAAGTTCATTGAGGGTCTGATGGATGATTCCCGGCCAATGACTCTGCTATGAGTCCTCTCCCACACGGAAGAGGGTCTGATGGTGACTCCCGGCCCATAACATGAGCTAGTGCTGCCAGCTGTGACTGTAGTGCCAGTCACCGCCGAACGAGGCGCCACCGGCGGACAGATGATTAGGAGATAGATGCAGGATGGGTAGGGTGCGTGTCGATGTCGGTAGCTCGGGGGGGTGAGGAGCGTATGTGGGGCGGGGGAGAGCTGTGATGTGTGTCGGGTGAGAGCTGGTGATGTGGGGCGGGGAGAGCTCTGTGATGTGGGCGTGCGGAGAGCTGTGATGTGGGGCGGGGGAGAGCTGTAATGTGGGGCGGGGAGAGCTGTGATGTGGGGAGGGGAGAGCTAATGTTGGGGCGGGGGAGAGCTGCTGATTTTGAGAGCTGTGATGTGGGGGCGGGGGAGCTGTAATGTTGGGCGGGGAGAGCTGTGATGTGGGCGGGAGAGAGCTGTGATGTGGGGGCGGGGGAGACTTATTTTTGAGCTGTGATGTGGGGCGGGGGGAGAGCTGTGATGTAGGGAGGGGAGAGCTGTGATGTGGAGCTGAGATGTGGGGCAGGGAGAGCTGTGATGTGGGGCAGGGAGAGCTGTGATGTGGGCGGGGAGAGCTGTGATGTGGGCTGTGATGTGGGTCGGGGATAGCTGTGATGTGGGGTGGGGAGAGCTGTGATGTGGGGCGGGGAGAGCTGTGATATGGGGTGGGGAGAGCTGTGATGTGGGGCGGGGAGAGCTGTGATGTGGGGCAGGGAGAGCTGTGATGTTGTAACGGGTGGCCGACGGGTGTACAATAACGGATTTAAAGTTTTAGGACATCGCTCCAGAAACCCCAAATATCTCGGAAACTATGCTATCTAGAAACAAACGTTGAAAAGACAATCGCTAGCCAATGAAATTTGAAATCGCAACAAGGTCCTCAAAATTGACCTCAGGTCAATAGTTTAGGCTCTAGAGGTCATTAAATTCAAAAAAGCTGATTGGGGCAAAATATATTTTCGTTAATAACTTCCTACCTAACAAAGATAACGCCACCCAAGACATAGTACGCAACTCTCGTCAGTTTTGACATTGACTTATTGTTGTAATTTGGTGATATTTGAACACCCCGTTATTACAATACGTTAGTGGCTGAAATGCTCTCATCGCGTATACTGAAACGTACTCAGATAAATTGCAATACTCAGAGGAGAAGCAGTTTGCATACTTATTAAATGGTGTAACCAATTGACATATTTTGCATATTCTTAAAGAAAAGTATTTATTTTAAGTGTAATATTTGTTATTTCTAGAAAACATGCAAATGTTTATAGCTGTCAAATTTGTAATATTGAACTATTGTAACTTTTTCCGAATCATAGTCAACCCAGATGTTAATAATGAAGGCCATGCAGAGGAAATAGTGTGTCCTTCTGATTTTAATGCACGTTAACATAACGGATTCATATAGGACAAGCTGACAACCTTTTTTACGAAAGTTGACGCAGGTATGTGCTGGCTCAAAAATTTATTTTGATGGCCGTTAATGCTGGCAATGTAACACATATATTCTGATTCCCGTGCTCGTTTTTATTTACAGATCTCCGAGATCGTAAAGTTCACGAGAGAGCTTCGAAAACACTACACTCAGCGGGAACGAGGGACCGACTGCCGGGGAGCGACCAAAGGATCCCACAACGCCAAGCTGCTGGACTCCATGGAAGACATCCGCAAGTCGCGGATCTTCAGGAGCGAGGACGCTCCAAAGTCCTCCAGCCATCTTGCGGACGTAGAATCGCCCTGCAGCCGCCCTGGTAGCCGCTCGCACCATCGGGCAAGCGGTGTGTCTAACACCTGCCTCAAAGCAGCCTACGATGCCATCCACTGCACCAGGGATGGGATCTCCAACCAGGAGATCTACAAGGAGCTGTGGGCGGCGGCTTGGACCAGCACAGCTCATACTTAGCCCTGTAGCTGAAGCGAACTCAAAAATCGATTGAATTTATCCTCCGTACTGAATGAACCGCTCTTCGTAATGCGATAAATCCTGAATCACGCAGACACATATGACTCAATTCGGATGTTATCAGACTTCAACAGTCGGATAATTGACTCACTTTTTGACTCACGTGCTATAATAAACAGAATGAATCGCTCACTGCCATGAATTGTCCCTAAAGACTCAGATCTCATGAGTCTATTCATGACTCCACTTGTATGTCTCATATCGGGCGCTAGAGCACATAAGCAGCGACGCGCGCAGCATGCGATTCGCTGGCTTGATCCGTGGCTCGTGACGTCATCGCTCCCCCGATATCAGGTTCGCTGGAGTCCTGGACCCCGATATGGCTGTGCTCTGAGCCGACCATATTCGGCTCCTGCCCGTAGCTCCCACCCAGCCTTTATTCAATTCCTTTCGCTCATTCACTTCCCTCGACAGACACCACTAACACGATACAAACATTTGTATTTGCTAGTCTCAACGACCCCAATTTCGCCCCTCCACTACATGTGTAGGCCTTCTGTGTTGCTTATGTGTCTTCCTATCGCTTTCTGTTTGTCTCCTTTCCCGTCCCTTTCGCGTTTTCCTCGTCTCGTCTTCGGCAATATCAGTTGTGGCAGCTTTTAAGTTCTCTCTTTATTTTCGTTTGCTCTCCGGTCTTCCTGTCTTCCTGTCATATTACATCATTGCCTTATATGTCCTATTTCACCTCGTGTCTTCTGTTTTACCTTCGCTCTCTGTCTCGTATCTTTTAGGGCTTTAGTTTTGCAGCCGTTTAGTGCCGTTTCCCGATTGTGGGCTTTACCTTACCGTTCAATCTTCAATAAATAACCTTGAATGAGCTTGATGATCAAATTAAATTCCGCTTGATTCAGCTTTTTTTGTTAGTTTTAAGTAACATGGACCATTGGCGTTAAATTTATCCAACCTTATTCTGTATAATATATCTACTATTGCGTTTGCTGGCCTAACCGAAATTTCCTTTCTGCTTTCGTAATGTGAATTTGTTTCCCCAATGTTTTACCTTTATTCCTTTAGTAATGCGTAGACCATATATCTTAACCTCCGAACTATTTTGTAAGTGCGCCTAGCTATTGTTGATGGACGCGAAAAAAAGTGTGGACTTCTTAGGCGGGAGCGATGGAGCGACGTGTATTGGATGTAATCATGTTATTTATTTATTATGCTAAAGGTCAAAAGTTTTCATCATTGTCAACATGTTGTTAGCTAGCAAGTCAAAAGTCTTTTGTTTTTCTCATCTGCTTATGGATTGTTAATTGTTATTCAAGTGTGAAAGCAAGATCGTGTGTCTTAAATTGAGATTGACAGGAAAATATCATACATTCAAGATTCTTTGGTTGTTTGAAGGATGTTCCAGCAAGATTTGAGTGTTTCAGTTTGAGGTGGCACAGATTATATATATAATTCATCCTAGATTCATTGGTCGTTATGAACCTAATGTTTTGGAAAGTTAATGAAATAGCAAGATTCTCAGAAGACTACAAATAAACAAGCTAAGTATAGTTAGGAGGTCTACACATGGACCCGTCCGTTCATACACAGGCCAGTTCAGTCACCCCGCCCCACCAGCCATCCACCTGTCCCTCCCACGTCACATCGCACATGTTTATAAGTCGGCCGCACTGCCCCGGTCTGACATCTATCCCGTCCCCCGACCAGGCCACCGCTCTGGCCCCACGCATAACATCCAATAACACCCAGCACTAACCTCTAAGCCCATCATAACACCCCTCATTTCACCCCACTCAGCCCCCGCTCATTGCTCTCCCCGCTCAGTCATTCCACCCCGCTGCGCGAGCAAAGCACTATAACCTTCCCGCCAGTGGAAAAGTTGTCGTTGGACCTGGCCCGACGGAATAAGCTCCACCCCTGCGACGATGACGTCACACTACTCACTGGTTGGATCAATTAGTGCACAACCCTCCCCACTCTCTAATACAACCCGCCCATCCATCCCCACTCACCCTCCCCGCTATTGGACAAAGTTAATGACCCGCGCACGGCTTGCAGCAGCTGGGCCGTTCCTCGACCGACGATGACGTCACAGGGACTACTACTAGGCGATGTGGGTCAGACCGGATAGGATGAATAAAGGACGCTTTGGAGACTGGAGAGCGAGCAGACCTTACTTGATTATGCATATCATCCAAGGGAGGGTCAGCTTGACCCCCCCCCCCTCCGGCGCTGCCGTTCGAGCACTGCTCCCTGGCTTCACCACTGGTGACACTGATCCTCCCTTCTCTCTGGCCTTTGGTCGGTCTGGTGGTCTGGTCATGACTCCGTCAACTTCAAAAATCCTCCCTCAATATTCTAAGCTGCTTCCGCCGTCTTCCACCTCCGTGCTTTCCGTCGGTAATTGGTTTGGCGGTGGCAGTCTCCCCGTCTCTCGCCCCATAATCTGTTTGCCTTCCCATGTACTCAGTGCTGTTCCTGTCTAGTTATCGGAGCCTCCTGAACGTGTCACGCCACTTCCGACGTTAAATAGATTCATCCTGTGCAGTTCACCCTTCGAATTGAATGCCGGCTGCGCCCCCTCCGATTTCCCCTCCTGTCGGCGACAGCTTACTTAATGCTTTCCGATATCACTTGTCGGAGCGTCCTGAACGCGTTACGTCACTTCCGACGTTAAGCAGGTCCGTCCTGTGACGGCTCGTTAGATCGTCCGCCGGTAAGTAGCCTCAACTAGGTCCGTCCTCTTGTTGTTCATCCTCCGCCGTGGTCAGCCCGGCAGCTGTGTCTGCTCACCGTGCCTCAACTAGGTTCGCCCTGTGACGACTCGTCGGGTCTTCCGTTTGCTAAGTGATCCTTCCTGCGCTGATAAGCTGTGAAATTGTTCTCTGTCGGAGGGCCCATACATGTTTCCTAAGCTGCTTAGTCGAGACACTTAGTTAAGTGGTTTCGTCCGCTTGTTATTCACTATTCGTCCTGGCCGGCCCGGCAGCTGTATTTGCTCACCTGTGCCGCAACTAGATTCATCCTATGACGGCTCGTTGGGTCTTCCGCCGGTCTGGAGGGTGCACAGGCCGCCTGGACGCTCGCATCTCGTAAGGCTTCCCCTCCGGAAACCCTCCCGTGTTTGCTTTTATTTCCCGCCACCGTGTAGCTATGTAGCACCCTCCTCGGCGGAACTCCAGTCCGCTACACTCCGCTGCTGGCATCTGGTCCCTCGGATGTGTGATCTTGGGCGGTGGCGTAGTGTGCCTGACTTCGAATCAGGTGATCTGGGATGGCTATGTTGACTCGCCTGAGTGGCGCTAAAATCTGGCCCTCTGACCGGGTCCCGCGCCCTGACAACTCAACGGCGTGGTGAACCGCCGTATACCGGCTTACGTTTCTTGTCGGCGGCCGGCTTGCCCACGCAATAAATGAAGAAAACGTTGACTGTAAGATATAAGCTATGCAAGCGACGTTACAGTTTCTCTACTTAATTACAAATAAAATAAACAAACAAAATCACAACCCAAACTTCGTTACGCATCGTGTCCCATGTTAATGCTGACATTGAGACCAAATTAAGGCTCTTGAGGTTTAGAAGAAGAAAACGAGTAGCATCAAGGACTTTCATTAATACTGCTCAATGTGGCGCAGTCCCGACAACACTTGCGCAGACGTATTAGGCTTTGCCCGCACCGCCGTAGTTTCGCGCTAACAAGGCAGAATTCGCCCACATTTTTTTTTTGTGCTATATCAGTTGCCTTCTAAGAGCAATAGCTGTTGCAGTTGTGCTGTTTTATATTTGGACGTTCTATCCAACTGTAAGGATGGATGAATGGTAAGTTGAAATGGTCAGTGTGCACCTAGCTCTGGAGTTATGGAGTGGGGTAAGAAGTCCCAAATGTTCTCACTTTTCTGAAAACTCATTTGATTTCGCTTGCTTATGGTTTGTTAGCTGATTTAAAGCAAGTTGTCCTTTGTAAAAGCTTGCTTTAGATTTTCTTCTCTTTGAGAATTAATGTTAATTGGTGTGCTGATTCCGGTTTTTGGGAGGGCAATTGCCCCTTTTTTGCCTACTTGTAAAAAAAAAAAAAAACATCCGCTACATTTAATGGTCTAAAAAGGAGGTGGTGCCATTATTGATTCCAGGATTGTTTTGTTGCTATTTTTGTCTTACCTAAAAAATTATAAGCCACAGCAATACAGCACATAATTTTCTGATTCCATGACAAATATTTGCCCCGCATTTCTTTGTCAGGGACTTTTTTGTCTGGATTTCTTTTTATGCATTTCTTTGTTTATTATTTGTCATTGCATTTCTTTGTTGGACGTTTCTTTGTCTTGCATTTCTTTGTTTTATTTTTGCATTTCTTTGGCCGCATTTCTTTGTTCTTACAATTAACTGCATTTTTTAATAAATTTAGTCTGAATGTTTTGTATTGATGGCTGTCCAAGGTCAGGACCCGCGCTAAGCATGGCTTGTTGCGCTGGTCCTGACCTCACCAACCCCATTGGCGGCAATTCCTATTTGCGGCAGAAATTTAGTTGACAAAAAGTTTTCTCTACAACACAGTATATCCTTGTACGGGCGTAAGTTACCTGGACACGATTCCTCGAGCCCACGCTCACTAACGTCACCTGGCCTCGAGTGCGACTGCTGCCAACCGGCGCAGGCCATCCCAGTCAAGGGAGCGCACTAAATAGGCGAGCCACGCGCGCGCACACGTAGACTCAAAACCAGCCGGGCTGTCACTACAGGATAGGTCAGTAGACCAGCGCGTCTCCACTGGAGCTGCAGGGTGGAACATGTAGCTCTGGAACCAATTCATTGAAGATGGTTCAGACTAGTTTCATTAAAATAGTAGGTGTCATGTTCTAGAATTAAATGATAATTAAAACCCACTGCTCAATGAAAATTTACATGACAAAATAACACTACAGAGGGTGGGTAAAATTCCCCAACTCCTAAATTTGGTATCAATGGGAGGGCTGGTGTCACTGTTGTGGACAGCTTCACACAATATTGCTGTCTCTCATTGGCCAGAAGTTATATGGCAGCCTATATGACATCAGACTATGCCTGGTGATCAATTTAAATCTCCACATGCAAGTATACAATCAATATCTGGGGAGCAACGCTCTTATCAGCTAATGCCATGGATGCGATGGTGATCCTCGTTTGGAATGAATGCCGCCTCAAGTTTGATGCGGCTGTGCCTACTGTAAAAAGTGCAGCAGTCCGAGTCCCCCAGACTATCTGTAGATAACCATTGGAATAAGTTTGGTCTTGGAGATGGTCTGGGGATCTGGGTCAACAACCCACATTTTTCTGCAGCACTTCCATATGACTCATGGACAGTGTTGGATTTATAATTTTGTGACCTGGTCCTAGAGAGTAAAATTCCATATTTGTAAAGTATTACTAGCTGAATAAATATTTAAACATTTCCATGGAATTGCCATGCGATTGACAAATTGATTTTTTTGGGTGCCTCACTGGTCTTTTTAAACCAACATATTGGCAAAGTATCATATTTTGCATTACAAGCATGATAGGCCTGGTGTTAAGATTTGCTTGAAAATATCTAAATGCTGATTTGTATTTAACCCATGTAATGCCTGTGTACTGTGTCTTCTTAAAACCAGCTGCTATATGAGTGACAAAATTGTTTGAAAAGGGATGAAAAAGGAATATTTTTTGAAAGGTGCTTCTGTAGATAAGTGCTCCTCCTCTCCTAAAGATGTATATAGAGTATCATTTGTCACCAAAAATATCAATCTATGCACTGTGGGAAGCAAATACAATTATGCTGTTTTTAATATATTTGATTTACCTTCTATTTCAAACACATGCCATCCCAGTGTTGGACAAGTTCACGTTTATTGGTTTTTAGACCACCAACAAATGTTGTACTCCCAAATCATGACTTGTTTAAATTGATTATTTGTGTACTCCTCATGAATGTTTATCAGATAGTGTTGTCATAGAGAATATTTATATAGCATTGACATGTATGCATGATGTGTCTTAGTGTGCATATAGATAACGGAGCATGTCCATCCAAAGTTTATAAGAACGTTAATCATAATATATCAGTATTTCTCATTTGACCTACCACTGAAGTTATTATTTACTCTTTCATTTGAAAAAATATGGTACTCCTACCACCAAACCAAAAAAAGTGAATACTCCTTCCTGTGCTATCTCTTGTCATGCATCACCACATTGAGTATCTAAAGATGATATTCTATTTTCCAGATTAACCCCATCTCATCTTACAAGTTTTATGGCACTCATCAGCCTCATCGTTGCCCAAATCAAGGTTTACAGTTGGTATCCGACAATCTTCAGAACCCTAGTATTTCAAGGCTTTGCGATTTGTCCCATACGGAAAATGGGGTGAGGAAAATCCTGTGCATAATGGTCCGTGAGAAAGGATGCCAAAGCCCTGAAACACCGGCCCTTGGATGACATTCTGAGATTGTTCGCCACTACGCCAGCTGGATGGTGAGGTATGTAAGTGCCCAAGGTGATCACAATGTTGTGGTCTGGAGCCGCGTGCGTGTTCGCAAAGCACGTTCAGACACACACTATGTGAAAAACAGTGCTGATGGAACACTAAGGGCGGTGAAACGCCACAACTTTTAAGACGGCATGAAGCAGGTGCTGGAGCGCCGCAGCCGGATGCTGCTGCAGTCTCCCCGTTGAATGCTGGAATGATACTACGTGCCTGTGTTCAAACGTATATTTTTTTATTGTAATTATGTGAAACTAGATTGTAAATAAACCTGTGGAACTGTTGTTTGATACCATATCTTTTACTTTTCATACATTGCAAGAATTGCGGGCGTGTGGTTGAATACCATCAAAGAAACATAGCTAGACTGTCGCTTGTCTTGCTTATTTTCTTATCAATCACTGAAATCACGGAATTACGAATCGTAAGCGTAGTCTGGATAGAGTTGTATATGCGTCTCGTTGAAAATATAAAGCATAAACGAAATGTTAGACAAACTCCAGGCACGGCTTCCTCATTGGGATGTAGGTAAGTTACAGCCGCCATATATTTTGGAATTTAGTTTCTAACCTTAAGTGACGCTGACATTTTGATGTAATTGGATCGAAATTTATGGCAGTTGAAAACATTGCATGTGAACAAAGAACTGAGGTTGTAATAGCACATTGAGCAAATCTTTTGAATCTGCTGGTGTGTATTTTTGGGTTTTCCTGAACCACTCTGAATTTCACCAATACTGGCAACATTTATCCGATTTTCAAGACAAACTGCACAATACAATATTTCTGACGCAATAGTGACCGCTGATTTTTTTCATGAATTTGGCCAGAAAGTGGTGTCATATGAAAGACCTTTAGTTGTAGTGTCACCTAAAATCATGGTATTTGCTATATGGTTAACGATTTTTCCATAAAATTGTTATAAATTCGAAGATACTCCTTAAGCAGCAATTTCAGCAAACTGCATGCCATAATTCAGGCGCAAAGTGACGCTGGATTTTCATAATGAATTTAGTCGAATGTGGTGTCAGATGAAATACATTTTCATGAAGTCTCACGTGGTACCATGGTTTCTTTAAAACAACGATCCAGTTTGTCATTAAATTCATTTCATTTACCAAACACATAGCGCAGCAAAACGGCCGTTCCGGAGCAAGTAAATGTTAGTTGACGGTCACAAAAGGCAAGTGCAATGCAATACAACTTACTTTTATAGAGAGATCTCGATTTATCCTAATTTTTGGTCATACGATGATTTGGGGAAAAAATCAGTGGATCGCTCTTTTGGCAATATTCCTATTGTAATGGGTTAGTTCCGACGTCGCCTGCATGGCGGCGCTAATGTCGCACAACGCTCAAATGTCCGCGCCCGGCGCGTAACGTTGGCCAGATTACACTCACAAAATTGCAACACACGACCAGGGTGTTAACTCCTATCACAGAGGTTAATTTGGAAATGTACGCTTGCATGGGGTGTGATAGTTGAGGTTTCGATATCTACACACATGGCAGACAACTGCGTGGTGTGTCAGTGTCGACCACTATCGTATCCTGTGTTCAATACCCACTGTTCAGGCGCACACAGGCTCCTGCCTGCTGTGTTGATATCCAATAAACCTGCGTTTTGTGTCCGCTCGCAGCCACCTGATGTTTCTATCGACACTACCAACCAACTCCCGGCTGGTGTGTAGTTGCTGGACCTGCGTCGTGAGTCCGCTCACCGCCAGCTGAGGTCTCCATCGACACTACCAACTTTCACCCGGCTGGCGTGTAGTTGCAGCACCTGCGTCGTAAGTCCCCTCCCCGCCAGCTGAGGTCTCCATCGACACTCCGCATTTAAACCCCGCTGATGAGTGGCTTCGTGATCGCCTGCCCTCCTTTGCCAATAAAATACTCGCACTGCGCAGGCGCAGCTGGCTAGCCGGCCGGTCGCCGCCGGCCGACCTTGGCCGGCGGCACGCAGCAGCGCCGCTTCAGCCAAGCGGCTTCCGTGACGGGAGCAGCTACGTTCTCGTACATGCGTTGAAAAAACGTTATCAGTGTTAAAGTTACCGTTGAGTTGCGAAAGGCTGTCAAGTGTGTGTCGTAATCAGAGTAACAAGCACCTTATTGTGAGCTGAGGGTCTGAGAGTGTGAGTCTGTAGCGTGGGGGTGTGACGTGTGACGCGTTGGGTGTCTAGTAGAGAAGGGTGGATTGTTTGTGAAGTACTTCGTGTTTTTAATGACAGAGTGTTATTGTTTTCTTCGAATAGTAACAGATGGTGAATGTGGTGGATTGGTAGTTTAACGTCGTCCCCAATGTGTACATTTTGGCATCCGCACGATGGTTGATGGATCTGTTATTTGGTGAGAGGCCTGAAACATTCCCGGACACTATATAGGCCAGTGTTGTTTTTTGCTCGGACTTTGGACTGTTCACACACATGCACTTCCACTGCTAGAGGAAGGGGTCAAATGCACACAATCAGTATCAACAGGGGAGGGTGGAAGGACTGAAGGTTTACCGGTGCTGCCGATGACGCATTGCCAACGCAGCTAAAATATCCAAGGCTTCGTCCCGTTACCCAGGTTCCCATTATACCCCATGCTGATCTCCTCCTCCCTCCAAAAATAGAGCTAACTCGTCGTATTATAGTGCACATTGTAAATTCAAAATTCCGGTCAGGTATCAATCCTGCTGGCTGTTCTGGCCTGAGTGAAGTCCCTACACTCCTACTGGGCCTTAAATAAGAGTCATCCTTCATCATTCATTCTTGTCATCTTCGGCCTAACATTCCTGCTTTTACTCTCCCATAAATATTATTGTAGGGCCCCAAAAATTCCCTCCCAGTAACGTTGCCGGTTTGCCAAGTTTGGAATGAGTGACCCCCAGGTAGGATAATGTCCTGTTACTATGACTAAAAAATTTAATATACTATAGACGTAGTTGGCTCGAGATCCGCCTCTAAAAACAGATATGGTCATTAACTTAACATAGGTATTTATAGGCTATACCCAAGGCTTTACATCCCGACTAAATATGATTGGTTCGGCCGTCGGTTGTCACCTCTTGGACTTCGCTAGCCTATAATAAATGGTTCGGCGTCGGTTGGTCATCTCTGGACTTCCGCTAAACCTATAAATAAATAGTTCGGCCGTCGGTTGGTCACCTATGGACTTCCGCTAGACCAATAAATGAATGAAAAAAACTAACGTCAGTCATTACTGACCGCGGAAGACCCAGATGACCCTGCCTATTTTGGACTCATTTCCACCTTTACTAATTTATCAGGGCGAAATTTGAGCTTTGCTAATTTCATACACACGCACACATACATACACACACCTGGCCGTGCTGATAAGGGATTGGTATGAAAACTTACACGAGTCATTGCCCCTCGAAAAAAACTCTAACCCTGAATTCCTTGAACCGCTAACCCCATAATCCTTAACCCCGGCCTATCCTATATAATTTCTCAATTGATCACTGATCCTGGAACCTGTATCCTAAACCCCCGATTCCTAAACTAATATACATATTCCCTAATATATATCTAATTCTGTGCCCCTGTCCCTATATCCTGTATCCTAATCTGGATCCTTGCCTTAGATCCCCCGAACCGTGGAATCCCTATTGTCCCTGTTTCGTATCCTGGTCACTGACCTGATTCCTGGGTCTCTGATCTCAACCCAGTATCCTTGGACCGTCTAAAATCCCTTCTTCCCATTCATGGATCCCTGACATGAATGCCTGGACCCAACTCCCGACTATGAATCCCCTGTCCTGGAACCTGTGTCCCTAACCCCTGGATTCTGCTTAGAACGGCCCCGACCGTGGGTCCTCAACGGGGATCCCAGGACCCGGGGTTCTCGAACCCTACCCCTAACCATATTTCCATTACTCGCCCTTACCCTGGGTCCTGACCCCGAATCTTCGATTCTCTGACCCTTCAACTCTGATCCTGGATCCCTGATCAAAGGCCTCTGACATGGATCCCTGATTCCCGATACATTATATTCCTGTCCCATACCTTAATCCTAAATCACTTAAAAGCCCGGACCCCTTCTGACTTGATATAATTAAATCGGATTTATTTAGAACATTTCAGTTAATATTACAGTTGGACTACTTTGCACTACATATC